>LBNU01010853.1:70748-102665 GCA_014162995.1 Artemisia annua | reverse complement strand
GAACTTATTTTTTTAATTTATGTATGAAAAATCACATTTGATTTTTATTTTAATATCACATGTGATTTATGAAATCATATGATTTGTGAAATCAAGCCTGATTCTAAAATAATAAATCACATGTGATATTTCAAAATAAATATATATATTATATATATATATATTTACACTATGACAAAACTCGAAAAAATAAGTTCGTCGAAAGTACGTTGTGCCCGTCTACTAAAGCTTAAAAAATCCTCATCGTGTGTATCGTATATTTCTTTTTTGCTTTTTGATTTTTCGTTTAACAAGATATTTTATTTTTTTAAGAGAAAAGAAAAACGGTCTTTTTCTATTTTTGATGAGAAAAATGAATGAGAAGTATTTTTTCATTAGATCCAGAATTTTTTATTTATATTAAACTCAACTCCATAGTACAAACAAGCTTTGGATCACAATTCCAGCCTAAACAATTGGGATTTGCTTTAATTTTCTTGTGAATGAATCACGAGTGAGAAAGAACATTGATTTCATCGCCTAGAATATCCTTCCTACGAGACTTCGGTTCAAAGCATACTTTATTTTTAAATCTCCAGGTGGTTTATGTTGTAGTAAAATTGACAACATCGAAGGAATCCCTTGCCATCGTGTAAATGTTCACTGATTCGCTCCATGAGATTAAGCTAAAAGTGCTATGTTCTTTTTATTATTGTTTATGTGCATATCTTCAAATCAAAAAACTTAAAAGTATATAAAAGATGAAACAAAAAGTATCAATAAACTCTACAACCGAAAGAACTTTTTTCTTTAACAAATACATAAAGAGCAAATAGCTAAACGGATAATGATCACCGTTCATATTAGACGGGGGAGTCAAGTGTTTCATATTAGATGGGTTAGGATTTAGATTTGGATTATGATTTGAATTTGTATTTTTATTTGATATAAGAAGGAAAATCAATTATAAAACAAATATGTTATTAAGTTATATATAAATATAAAAAGCAAATTGAGAGGAAAAAAAAAGGTATAAAGTAGTATTCCTAATAATACCCATGTGAATAAAATGAAACCCAAGACTTCCCTATTGAGTTTTGTGTCAGTGGGTGTCAACCCCTTATTTAAATCCAACCCCTCCAAACAAACATGTTTTATCTACCAAATCCTGATATACAACCCAAAACCCATCAAACAAACGGGCCCTAAGATATGTACACAAACACGATGTTTATTTCACATAATGTTTTGAAGGAATTGTAAGCATATGAAAGAAATTGTAATTTGAATAAATAGTAATTCAAAGAAATAGAATGTGTTAAATTGTAATTAATGAAATCTGTCATTGCGTTTGATTGACTCACAATGTAATGCAATTCAGAAAAACATTAATAAATTAGTAAAAGTATAATTTATAATAATAAGACTTCCCTTTTGGGAGTGGGAGCATAACTCGTGTCTAGACTCCCATTCAAGTTTATTTAAATTTATTATATTTCAAAAGAAATAAAAAATAAATAAATAACTGATAATAATAACAATAATAATAATAATAAATCCTATTAGTTTATAATAAAGTGATAATAATAATAATAATAATAATAATAATAATAATAATATACTTCCTCTGTCTCTAAATAAATGTCCACTTTGACTTTGCAGTCTTTCTTGTTCAACATTAACATTAAATATTTTTATTTGTGTTATATAATACTTCATAAAAATTATATCAGTGAAAATACATTTAAAACCTAATCCATTTATTTACATCAGCTATTATATAGCACAAAAAAAATTATTTAAGATTAAAGTTGTATGATAAACAGCAAAAAGTCAAAGTAGACATTTATTTAAGGACGGGTGGACCAATAGCAATAGCAATAGCAATAGCAATAGCAATAGCAATAGCAATAATAATAATAATAATAATAATAATAATAATAATAATAATAATAACAATAACAATAACAATAATAATAAAAGAAAATTCTAATTGATTGTTTGAATGTAATTTTGCATTACACTATAATTGAAAACTTTCTATTCATATTGCTATATAATCTGAATTACAAAATTGGATGTAATTTGAGGAATTCAATTCTTTTTTCAAAGCAAACCAAATACTCTACGTAATGTAATATGAATTTCAATTTCAACATTTTTGCCAACCAAACAAGATTGGGATGTAGTTCATATTACAATCACATTAGATTACATTCAATTACGTTGATAAAACACCTACTAACTGGAGTTCTTTTGGCCCTTTTTGAACTTTTGTGAGACAATCTAAAACATTCACCATATTTGATATGTTCATGATGATGTATCATCAAAATAGTTCGAAGACTTTCCTTCGAACTTATTTCGAAAATTACTGTACGAACATTTTCGCAAACCTCATAAAATATCTTTCGACGTAAAGTCATCATAACAAAAAAACTACCATAAAAGAATTCACCGATCGAAGTCATTATCACAAAGGTTCTCGATGACCAAGTCAAACACACGTCCTACTACACATTTAACGCTTTCCCGCTAAGGTAGGAACGTGAGACATTATCCATGGCGGTTCCCAAAATTCATGAGACACCCTCATGATCTCCAGTTTATGTGCAGAAGCTTGCCGAGCGTATTTCCTTCTACTACAAATAGGATGACAATGATTCATGTCTGGCTAAGTCCTTTTCCACTATCATTTCATACATTACCAATCACATACTCATAATCAAACACTTACTCTCAAGCCGGAAATGATTCACATGATCAATCTATGTGTATTACTTAACGTAATGTTTTGATATTTCTTACTTTCAGGTTATTATCAACTTGACATACTTCATTCACCCCAAAATTCTCAAATCAAACGAAGAAACAAGTGTACTTTCTAGCATTACTACTGTTTGTATTAAATGGGGTTTGAGTCATTTTAAATCTTTACAGTTTGTCGGAGCCGCCAAAATGGAGCTGCTTCCACCGTCCTTTTCCTCGGTGGATCCATCTTTTTGACTTTCTTTGTTTCCTTTTATATTTTATTCCGATTTATATCTCCGGCAACCTATTTTGCTTTTGTTGCATATTTTTATCATGATGTACTACACTTATTTAAAAGATGGACCAAGTGCAAAGAATGGTAACTTTGGTTATCGAATGTATAGTTAAGGGAAAAAGTATTGTTGTAAGTTTAGATAATAGCATCTCTTATAGCATCAGTACTACGTATTTTCATAAAAGTCAACCTCTATAAACTTACTCATTTACACTTATCAACTTCTATAATGCAATAATTAGATTCCACTTAGTTTTTATCAGATTTTTTTTCTTTGTAAATTAATGAGTGTAAAATAAGTCGTTTGGACCTATAAATGCACTCTCTCAAGTTTTAAGGACGAATTCTTCTCCTAAAAACTTGTAGTATAAATTATGGTACGTAATGCACAAATTTAGTAAATTGTTTCTGACACTTCCCATCTATGTCATTGTGAACATTCATATAAACATGCATCGTGGCTCCTCCAAGTACAATAAAAATGAGTACTGTAACGTTTTCCAAAAAGAAGGTAGCTAGGGCAGGTTTAAAGACATAAAAATCTCTACACGCTCACACGATGCAACTGTATGTTAAGATATGGCTTTTGTTGTGTCACTTAAAACACTTTTATTATATATTGCTGATATGTTTTATATGCAATATATATTTTTTTTTCATCTCAAAATAATTGTCCTTAAAGAAGGAAAAAATTTTTTTTATAAAAAACATAAAATTACAATTTTCTTTATTTTATTTATACAAAATCCTCCCGCTGACTGAGGGAAGCGATCTGTCTTAAACAAGAATATTTTCTGGGTGAACAATGAGATAGCATGTGAATAAGTGATATGGGGAGAAGGAATCAATCCTTGTACACCCTTAACTAATTAATTAATGTTTTATTTAAATGTTAGTTAGTAAACGAACCAAAAACCCCCTAACTGGAGTTCTTGTGGCCATTTTTGAACCTTTATTAGACAATCTAAAGCATTCACCATATTTGAGATGGTTCATGATGATGTAGCATCAGAACAGTTCGAAGACTCTCCTTCGAACTTATTTCGAAAACTACTCTCCGAACATTTTCGCAAAACCTCATACAATCTCTTTTGACGTAAAGTCATCTATAACAAAAAAGACTAGCGTAAAGGAATTCACCGATCGCAGTCATATACCTTTCGGAGGAGTTCACTTCGAAGATATTATCACAAAGGTTCTCTATGACCAAGTCAAACACACGTCCTACTACCTGGTCAATGCTTTCCCAAAATTCATGAGACACCTCTATGATCTCCGGTGTATGTGCCGAAGCTTGCCAGAACGTATTTCCTTCTACTACAAATAGGATGACAATGATTCATGTCTGGCTAAGTCCTTTTCCACTATCATTTCAAACATTACCAATCACATACTCATAATCACACACTTACTCTCAAGCCGGAAGTGACTCACATGATCAATTTATACGCATCACTTAACGTAATGTATTGATATTTCTTACTTTCAGGTTATTATCAACTTGACATACTTCGTTCACCCCAAAATTCTCAACTCAAACGAAGAAACAAGTGTACTTTCTAGCATTGCTACTATTTACAGTATATTAAATGGGGTTTGAGTCATTTTAAATCTTTACAGTTTGTCGGAGCCGCCAAAATGGAGCTGCTTCCACCGTCCTTTTCTTCGGTGGATCCATCTTTTTGACTTTCTTTGTTTGCTTCTATATTTTATTCCGATTAATATCTCCGGCTACCCATTTTGCTTTTGTTGCATATTTTCATCATGATGTTGTACTACACTTATTTCAAAAGATGGACCAAGTGCAAAGAATGGTAACTTTGGTTATCGAATGTATAGTTAAGGGAAAAAGTCTTGTTGTAAGTTTAGATAATAGCATCTCTTTTAGCATCAGTACTACTTATTTTCATAAAAGTCAACCTCTATAAACTTACTCATTTACACTTATCAACTTCTATAATGCAATAATTAGATCCCACTTAGTTTTTATCAGATTTTTTTTCTTTGTAAATTAATGAGTGTAAAATAAGTCGTTTGGACCTATAAATGCACTCTCTCTCAAGTTTTAAGGACGAATTCTTCTCCTAAAAACTTGTAGTATACTAGTATAAATTACGGTACGTAATGCACAAATTTAGTAAATTGTTTCTGACACTTCCAATCTATGTCATTGTGAACATTCATATAAAGATGCATCGTGGCTCCTCTAAGTACAATAAAAATGAGTACTGTAACGTTTTCCAAAAAGAAGGTAGCTAGGGCAGGTTTAAAGACATAAAAATCTCTACACGCGCACACGATGCAACTGTATGTTAAGATATGGCTTTTGTTGTGTCACTTAAAACACTTTTATTATATATTGCTGATATGTTTTATATGCAATATATATATTTTTTTCATCCCAAAATAATTGTCCTTAAAGAAGGAAAAAAATTTTTTATAAAAAACATAAAATTACAATTTTCTTTATTTTATTTATACAAAATCCTCCCGCTGACTGAGGGAAGCGATCTGTCTTAAACAAGAATATTTTCTGGGTGAACAATGAAATAGCATGTGAATAAGTGATATGGGGAGAAGGAATCAATCCTTGTACACCCTTAACTAATTAATTAATGTTTTATTTGAAGTTTGTAATATTAATTTTAATCAAGGGTAATATGGGAAACTTGATCAAACTTTTTTTTTTTTTTTTTTTTTTTTTTTTTAGTGAACAATTAAATTACGACATACTAAAAAGGAAACATGTACCATTAATTTAGGACGTAGAGAGTAGCATATTCTCATAGAGGATCATATCAGACTAATAAGTGTTGGAGTAAACTGCAAAAAATTTCTCTAACGTTTGCCATTTTTGCGAGAAATGCCGCTTAATCGTTATTGTAGCTAACGTTTGGGCTTTTTGCAAGAAATGCCCCTTAACCGTTATTGTAGCTGCAAATTCCCGTGTTTTGCTAACGCTCTTTAAATTTTACCATTAGTCAAAGTCTAAGGTCGTGTGAAATTACTAATTTACACACGTCTTCTTCCCCACTCAAAAACACTACCCATATTTTTTAACCCGTCATCAACACATTGCCTGATTCATGGTGGGATCTTTAAAAAAATGACTTTCACACCAATCCAAATATACCAACATGAATACCTGATTACATAATGGATCTTGTTTTCTTCAAATATTTCATCAACAGTGCCTTCTATATCTTCAAGGGAGACCTCAATCCCTGTTACCAGATATAATCTTTAACATCAAAATTATTATCCATGTTACCCATTTAAGTCTAAATACATCAATAAACACAGTCCTAACATGTAATCGTTCAAGTCACTTTTGAGTTTATAATATCTCATACACAAAAAGCAAACCCAATTTTCTTCACAAAAAGCAAACCTAAACACAGTCCTAGGCCTGTCCATCTTAACAACCGGGTTTTCATTGCCTTGACATATCCCGTTGACTTTTGCTCCTTTGACATTTACATTAGTTGTATGATCATGATTCACAAAATTGTAGGAGAACCCGTTAGGATCGGATATAGCAAAAGTATTCCACTGGAAAGGCTCGTTATTATATGAATGTGTTGTTCCCTTTACACGATTAGCTCAACTACAAAGTTAACGTAATTGTGTTCCATCGTTAAGTGATGTGAAGAAATACTTTGTTAATAAAAGATAAACGTAAAGTAAAATAGAGACAAAGGTTTTTCAACGTTTAATTCTTTTTGCAATTAATAAAGAATTATACCCAAGTGTTTGCGGAATAACACTTGGGATTGAAATGACATGTACGATAATCTCCTCACTAAACTTAAGCTAATCTTAAGTACAACTATGCTAACCAACTGACCTAACCTCAGGGACTTAGTTGTATTTGGAGGAGTAAAAGGGGTTTATGAATGTCTAAGCATTAAGTGCATAAACTTATCAACCTTTTACTCCAAACTTATGATCCTATTTATACACAAGTATGTTGACAACCGTTATTAAGAAGACAAAGATGACATAAGCTACTTTGGACAAAATACTTACGTATTTTGTCTTTGTTACAATTATCCACTTTGGGAATGAGACAATCCTACTTTCTTAAGGACAGTTCTGAGCATCAGTTTTTCAGGGAAAGTTTAACCTTTGCTTGATAAGTACTCATCCTTATCCTTTCAAACTCTTCCCGCTTTATCCCGCCTATTCTTTAGTCTCTTAGTCTTCAATCTTTGAAGCTTCAGTCTTCATTGTTGTTGAGGAGATTTGGGGTTCAGTGAGTTATTGTCATCACTCCTTGAACCCATCATCTTCTTCTTTATCTCAGGTATTAGTCACTGAGTACCGCCTTCTTAGACTTGTCCCGAGCCTCATGAAGATAACTCATTGAGTGACTGTTCACTCAGTGACTTGAATGTTGTTAAAGGATATACGACACTTAGGGTATTTTCTATTAAAATCCTTGTTAGAAGACACTTGGGTACTGAATGGACCCAACATAATGGTTTGTGGTGGGCCTGTTATGGGTTGTATATGACCATCGACAATATGCAACTCTAGCTGATCCAATTTCAACAACAATGGTAACCCCACGACAGTTTTTGCATGAAAGTCGCTTATTCATGTATATTCTAAGATATTCATACTGGACTCTACAAGATGTGCAAACAGTCCAAAAAGTGTTGGTTGTAACCGCAGACTTAGGGAACAAGTCACAACCCTAACCTCCTTCCTTTCAATGTATCGGTCGACCAAGGGTTTAGGAGAGGGATTCTAGATGCTTCCTCTAATTAAGTTACAATTAAATCCCTTTAGTTAACATTTAACGATCATTACTTAACTACCGTTAAATAACTATATTAGTTAACGACTGTTATGTGCTTATCGTTAAATATAATTAATATAATATATATATAATATATTAATTATATTATAAATTGTATGTACGTGTTAACGTGTGTGACCCAGTGGGCTCACGTATATTCCAGACATATATTTATTGTGATATGGACATATCCCAACAGAAAAGCTCTTGGTAATATCAGTTGGTAATCCGTCAGTAGTTTCCGTCGGTATTCAACGACGGATTAGAAACGCAAAACTCCGTCAACAATAATTCGTCGGTAAAATCGGCCGGTAGAATTACCGACGACGATAATACCGACATAAATATTCAGTCGGTGTCTCAGGTGATCCGTTAGTAATAGTCTTGACAGAAAACTGACGGATTTGCTCGTCATTGTATTCCAGTAGTGTTCAGAAATTAAAACAAGTTGCAATTATTGTGTTTTCTTGTTTTTGTAATTATTGTTTGTTTTTAGTTGCAACGATATGACAAAAAATCATTCGAGTGAAAAGGGAATATTACGGAGTATATAACTTTAATTAGGTCGTTTTGTTAAATATAAATGGTGTGCATGTTCTTCTCTTGATATGTGGCTAAACAAACTAGTAAGTGCATGATGCATGCCTAGCTATTTAAATTTATATATTTATGCTTTTACGGTTAATTTCCTTTGGTGCAATTTGATTGAAACCATGTCCTTACTTTTGTACGACAGACTTTTGGATGTTGATGTGAACTTTCACAATATATATTTGCAAAGGCTTGGGTTATAGTCACGGGGGTCTAGATTTTAGTATAACGGGCAGGGCCGTCCCGTAGTTTTCAGGGGCCCTGTGCCAAAATTATATTATGAACACCAAAATTTGCCTGTAAACAAAATANGTACTTATCATTAAATATAATTAATATAATATATGTATATATATAATATATTAATTATATTATAAATTGTATGTACGTGTTAACGTGTGTGACCCAGTGGGCTCACGTATATTCCAGACATATATTTATTGTGATATGGACCATATCCCAACAGAAAAGCTCTTGGTAATATCAGTTGGTAATCCGTCAGTAGTTTCCGTCGGTATTCAACGACGGATTAGAAACGCAAAACTCCGTCAACAATAATTCGTCGGTATCGGCCGGTAGAATTACCGACGACGATAATACCGACATAAATATTCAGTCGGTGTCTCAGGTGATCCGTTAGTAATAGTCTGACAGAAAACTGACGGATTTGCTCGTCATTGTATTCCAGTAGTGTTCAGAAATTAAAACAAGTTGCAATTATTGTGTTTTGTTGTTTTTGTAATTATTATTGTTTGTTTTTAGTTGCAACGATATGACAAAAAATCATTCGAGTGAAAAAGGGAATATTACGGAGTATATAACTTTAATTAGGTCGTTTTGTTAAATATAAATGGTGTGCATGTTCTTCTCTTTGGATATGTGGCTAAACAAACTAGTAATTAAGTGCATGATGCATGCCTAGCTATTTAAATTTATATATTTATGCTTTTACGGTTAATTTCCTTTGGAGCAATTTGATTGAAACCATGTCCTTACTTTTGTACGACAGACTTTTGGATGTTGATGTGAACTTTCACAATATATATTTGCAAATGTCCCACACTGGATCCAAGATGATTACAAAGCGAAAAAGCTACTCCGTATGTCGTTATCGTCGCATATTAAATAGAACATTTAATCAAGGGTCTTATTTGTGAAAGGTGTAAAAGTGAAAATAGTGAAACTGAAATTCAAATAGTGATAAAGACAATTGAATTATGCACAAAGTACAAGCAATATATGCACAATGATCTAAAAAACTAAAAACGGAAATTCAAACGCTAAATTCAAAACGTAACGTACAAAATAAAACGCGACTTTTATTGAAAATTATCCTAAAAATGTGAAACAATTTTCTAAAAATCTAAAACAACTAAAAAGAATTTTAAGAAAAAGAAAAATATTTTTTTAACTTTTTATTTATTTAATATGAATTAAAAACTATTTTTGTATTTTTATTTAATAAAAGAAATTCAAACTAATTATAAAATAAAAAATTTATTCTACAAAATTAATTTCTAAAAATTTTATTAATCTGAAAATGAAAATTAAAAATAAAACCAGAAAATATTTTTTGTCTTTTTATGATTTATTTGAAAACTAAAAATGATTTAATATGTTTTAAAGTCTATAAAAATGGAAAAGAAATAGCAAAACAAGTCAAATAAATCCTAAATTTTTACAGAAAATCTAAAATAATATTNTTAAAACAAGTTGCAATTATTGTGTTTTGTTGTTTTTGTAATTATTATTGTTTGTTTTTAGTTGCAACGATATGACAAAAAATCATTCGAGTGAAAAAGGGAATATTACGGAGTATATAACTTTAATTAGGTCGTTTTGTTAAATATAAATGGTGTGCATGTTCTTCTCTTTGGATATGTGGCTAAACAAACTAGTAATTAAGTGCATGATGCATGCCTAGCTATTTAAATTTATATATTTATGCTTTTACGGTTAATTTCCTTTGGAGCAATTTGATTGAAACCATGTCCTTACTTTTGTACGACAGACTTTTGGATGTTGATGTGAACTTTCACAATATATATTTGCAAATGTCCCACACTGGATCCAAGATGATTACAAAGCGAAAAAGCTACTCCGTATGTCGTTATCGTCGCATATTAAATAGAACATTTAATCAAGGGTCTTATTTGTGAAAGGTGTAAAAGTGAAAATAGTGAAACTGAAATTCAAATAGTGATAAAGACAATTGAATTATGCACAAAGTACAAGCAATATATGCACAATGATCTAAAAAACTAAAAACGGAAATTCAAACGCTAAATTCAAAACGTAACGTACAAAATAAAACGCGACTTTTATTGAAAATTATCCTAAAAATGTGAAACAATTTTCTAAAAATCTAAAACAACTAAAAAGAATTTTAAGAAAAAGAAAAATATTTTTTTAACTTTTTATTTATTTAATATGAATTAAAAACTATTTTTGTATTTTTATTTAATAAAAGAAATTCAAACTAATTATAAAATAAAAAATTTATTCTACAAAATTAATTTCTAAAAATTTTATTAATCTGAAAATGAAAATTAAAAATAAAACCAGAAAATATTTTTTGTCTTTTTATGATTTATTTGAAAACTAAAAATGATTTAATATGTTTTAAAGTCTATAAAAATGGAAAAGAAATAGCAAAACAAGTCAAATAAATCCTAAATTTTTACAGAAAATCTAAAATAATATTCTAAGGCTACTGTTGAAAAATCTTTTTGAAAAATAAGCCAGAAATGCTTATTGGGCTGAAAAACAGCTTAATCAAGTGCTTATTAATAAGCACTTGAACCTAAACTGAATGAAACTGATTGAGAAGTTGCCTAATACTCAAATAAGTACAAATGCATGCAATTCAAATTAATTGGTATACTAATTCATGCACAAGCAGCCAAGATCTTATGAATAAGCACTAATTAGCATCTAATAAGCACAAAAGGAAACTTGAAGGCACAGGACTATAAGCATAGAATTAACACCATGAAATGAACTCAAATCATGCAAAAGATCCAGAATGACAAGCCAAGTGGAACAAATGCAAACAAGTAAAAAAAAAACAGCAACCTAATGCTAATCTACTAACTATCAGCCTCAAATAAGCACATTTAATAAGCTCAAAAGTAAAATATTAAGGGGGCAAAAGTGAGGCTACCTAGTGTACTACACAAATACCTAAAAATCCCTATCAGAAACACCCCAATTGACCACTAATTTGACTAAAGTTCAGCAACAAAACTCATTTATGACTGCAGTTCATGTAACATGTTCTGACTTTTTATTTGCACTATTACTTTGACCAATTCCAAATTTAAAGCTCTTAATCTGTTACTAGGTGTAAGTATAACAAGTTTTAGCACTGGATTCACATTCTCAAACACAAATTGCATGGAATCAACAAATCAGCAAGCTCAGTTTAGTAACACAATCAGTTATGGAATTATAAAGCTATATTTGACTTTTGATGAAAATTAAGCAAATGTTATGATTGATTTATCTTCTATTAACCAAGTGAGAACTACAGATGCAATAGTAACACAAATAAGTCAACAATTACACCTAGTTAAAAGCAGATCCAAACACTCCTTTCAGTTACAATTGCACTATCAAATTGAATACTAGCAATCAAATGATAATTCCAATAATCAAACTATACTCAATACTTTCAACCTAACTCAGTCAATGATTATACCAGCAATTCTATCACTATATCTCAGATTCAAAATAATGATCAAAATGAACCTCAGCTTCACAGATCTATGGAAACTAGTACAAGCAGAGATCAAACAAACACAATACAGCTACGTAACACTCAAACGTTACCAAATCACAACAAATGAACATCAAAGGAACAGTAACCAATCCAATATCACTACTTATACAGTTATGCAAACAAATTCCAAAATTAAGCTACAATAATGAAATCTATGAACTGAAAAAGTAAACTGAATCCTTACAGAGCTGGATCTCAGCTCTCTGAGATCTTCCTTGCAAGCCTATCTTTAGGATAGGCTTATGTAACACCTCTGAATCAAATTCCTCCAATGATGAAACACATCTTTCTGATATTATGAAATTTTGTGTGAGAATGATCCTATCTATATCTAATTCATTCACAACAAGCTACTGAGCTTGTGTGAGTGAAAGATTATGAAAAACAGCTTGTTGCAAGCTGATTAAGAGCTTTTGAAATCATTTTTTTTTATATTTTTCACTAATTAAACTAATATTTTTATATTTTCTGAAAACTTGATGAAACTAAGTATCAAAAGTGATAAAAAATGTAAAAGCTCTCATAAGCTTCTGAGGAGCTTATGAAATTCTCTAAAACACAAGTAAATGAAAATTGACAAAAGCTTTATTAAACCGAAATTAAAAGCTAATACAATAGAATACTCTTCACCGTTTACAAAAGCTGGAAATGGATTACAATTAGCTAAGAAATACAAACTACAAGCTGAAAACTAACTGAGTAACTAACTTTTCCCTAATTCCACTAACTGGCTAACTCTCTAAATTGTGAGATTGATGGGGCTTATATAGCCTGAGTAAGGAGCGTCCTTAGATCATTCCAGAAGTAGAATCTTCACAGCATATTCGAATTTGATCCCTTGTGAAGTCCTTGAACCAATCAGAGATCTCCATGTCATCCCTGTGACGCGTCCCATCCACTAGAAAACTGCCACGTGTGAATCTTGGTTGTCAGAGGTGTCAGGGTTGGGGTTAATTGACCAATTAACCCTTAATACAAGGTTAATTGGTTCAATTGAAAGTGAGAGGGAGTTAGGGTTCATGAGCTGGGTAATTTGGGGAAAACAACGCCTTTGGCGCGTTATTGTTTTTTTTTATATTTTTAATTAATTTGATTTTTTTTACCGGGGATAGGGCTGGGTTTTGGTTTTAAGTTTTGGGCTTTGGACTTTGTATTTGGTTTAATGGATTTGGACCGGATTTGATTTATGAAATGAAATTAAAGGACCAAATGTGTAATTCATGGAATTCAAAGGACCAAAGCTGCTAAATTTCAAAACTTATCCCAGGGACTAATTTTGGAAATATTCAATTCATTAAGGACCATTTTTGTCTTTTCTTCCAAATTCTCTTGTGAAGGGCCAAATTTGACAACTTTCAAAGTTTAGGGGCCACTTTTGCCATTTCTTCAAACTTGAATCCAGGGACTGTTCTTGTGATTCTTTCAAACATTAAGGATCTAATTTGACATTCTGATGTCATCTTTGACTTTTCCGAGACTTCCTGAACTCATTCCACTCTCGTGCTCGTTTTCCCGGGCTTTATTGTGATTTTTGTCCTTTTTGCGAAATATCCGTACCTGCACAGTCACAATCACAAAAACATGTATTCTTTGGCATTTATTAGCACAATTAGTCTATTTTGGGTCAATTTTGGCCATGAAAAGGTATGTGAATTAACACATACCAAAATCCCCCAGACTAAGATATTGTCGTGTCCTCACGCAATGTAATCACGTCACGCTTTTGAGATAAATAATTTAGAAACTCTTTCTACTAACTTTGAAAAGTAGCAAGAACGTTCAAAAGAGATTCAAAATCATTTATTCCCTAAAATTCCCCGTTTACCCATTTTATTCCATTTATTAACTCTACACTAATATTTATGTACTTTTCACTTTATTCATATGACGGATGGTTTTACTTCGTCCACAACAAATTTGTGTTAATTTACTTTTATACACCTCTCAAGTCTCAATTTACAACCTTTGACTTTTTGCCAGGCATGCCTCTTCTTGCAATTCTGAATACTCATTTAATTCCATTATGGTTCAACTCAAAACATGAAATAACAAATAAATCGCCCACATAAAATCGTTGCTTGCATTCAAGATCAGACACCATGAAATATAAATCACCTTCGAAAACCTTTCAGGAACACAACGAGAGGCGGGCTCATGGAGCGAGTAACTCATAAAGATATAGTGGTCGATATGTACTCCTTCGTTACCATCGGAGCTAGCAAGTCTCAACGGTGTTGTCTTGTCTCACAGACTAGAATTGCATCGACGGCTTTAATTAATTTGTGGATCAACAAACGTTTCTAAGCACAGTTCCTATATTTCACAAATGCGTGACAATTAGTGTCGGGTTCATGGTGGTGATTCGAAGTTCGAAATGTTGGGATTTAATAACATGTTAACCATTAACTCTACGAGTACGCAGCGGATAATAGATCTAGTTTAGCCTTTATGATTAACACAAATATAAACAACTTAAGGTAAAAAGGAAACGAGAAAAGTAAATAGAAAACTAACCCTCGTAGACACCCGCAAATGAAACAATAAGTGATTAAAACAATCACCTCTATGGTTGCTCACACAAACACGTCAAACAAATACGCCCGGAGTGCTAGCCGTGTACCACGTAAAATCCAAACAACCAGTGTCAAAGCTCAAACACAAAACCCGAACCAAAACAACACCTAGAACAGTGCTTGCTTCACATAAACCAACTAGCAACTTGTGTGATTTGATCTTGGTCTGAAACCGATTCGAATACAAAAGATGTATACGTTCTAATGGTTTAGTAAATAGAGCAAGACTAATAAACAAAGACAATTCTTTGTTTATATATATAAAAGCTACGTATGACAAAACAAAACAAAAGATCAATTATGTCAGCCGTAGTTTTTGACCAAAAGGAAAAACAATATGTTTGCTTTAATGTGTCACGTATGTGATTTTGTTTTGTGAATCGGATGTCATATAATAATCAGGGAATGAGGGATTATATAGCCTTAAGCCTTAATTCATGATAAGGCTAAAACTCATATAACGATAAGCTTAAAACTCTTCCAATTTTGAGCCATATCACAACTCTTCCTTTCCTCTTTATCGCTAATGCATCTAGACAGATTATTCCCTTTCTAGAACCTTCAATAAATCTGCCACAAGGGTTAGGACAAGCAAGGAATCTTGTCTAGTTCATCTCGTGTCCAAACGAGTTACTTTTGAGCTTTACGTGAAAACGTATTCTAATGTTCAATGTGTGTGCCCCCAATAGGCTCACACACCTTTAGTCGTACTAGCTAATCCGACTCACATATTCCAACAGCTCCCACTTGGGAGTTGGAGTAGCAGATAGCACAAATACCTACGACGGAAACGTCTAGCAACGCTCTCACTCGCTATTTAAACTAAAAGTGTCTGAGATATAGTTTCATAAATCATTCTCAGTAGCATGGTTATTAATGTCTTGCTATAATCATCCTTTGTTATAGATACCGTTAAACCATGGATATGGATCCTAACTCATTCCATATAGTTTAACCATTTAGATTCTCGTTATAGAATTTAATTCAGATATACCAAATGTAATCAAGAATCATCTTGCATTACCCTTTGGGTTTGGCCAAACAATTATCTGATTAATTCTGGAGAGGGCCCATGGTATCTTTCTGCACATATCAAGTGGAGTAACAAATCCTTTGTTGACTACAAGTGTTGTGGATGCTGCTTCACATCACTCCGAAAAATAGCTTTTATAACTACCTTATTCAGGACAGCGTTTGGCATATAATTACAAAAGTGATATCCACACATAACAGAACTTGCTTGTATCTCAAGTCTAAGGATGACTTCATAAACCACTTTCAACATCTTACTCATGACAAGGATCCAAAAGTAAATGTTCAAAATTTGGGGTATCCAATATGCATCCCTTGTGAATACATATGAGTTTGGCGGGAACAATCCACATTCTCATAGAATATAACCAACACTCACATTTGCCTTACATAACATTATTCCCATATTGTTAACCGAAAATGGACATATTTAGAACGATAAAATCATTCAAGGATTAAACATACAAATATAGGATAACAATTATTATATGAATGAATAACAAATACCAAGTATCTTTATTCATCTTAAAGTAAAAATTGTCTTACAATCCCAATTATCCAAATACTAATTAAACAGATATGCATGAAACTAATTAATAAGTTGAAGTCTAATGTTTCCAACATTCTCAACTTTTCTTTACAAGAAAACTAAATAGTCATTTGAGTAAACTTTCCGAATACTAGTTTCAAATTTTACATATAGTGAGGGATTTGAAATATATGATGAATGTCTTATCTCATATGCTCATACTATTGCAAGTGTCATAGTACGGAGATGTCGCTCTACCTTGCATAAGGTATTAGAATTCAACGACATACTGACAATCATCTTTACAGTTTCTTAAAAAATGTAAAGTATTCTTATTCCTTAATGTGTTATGCAACAATGCTCTTCGTTGAGCATATCTAGTTAGCAGATTTATCATAAATGATAAAATCCTGCTTTAACTAGTTTTAATTATCCTCTAGCATCATTGTACGTATACAACACTATGCTTTATAATTCATAAACATATGTATTAACAATAATCTAAATACTCTCAATTTGATATTGTTGTTCTCAGCTCATCTAGCTCTTGTGCAAAAGTAACAACCAGACTTATACACAAAATAATATATACATGACAAATCCTTAGTAAAAGCATAAGGTTTCCATCAATGTAATAAATTATTCTAAGTGAATTATACCATTTAAGACTTGCTTCAATGATATACTGCATTTGTGTTGGACTTAATTTTCCGCGTATGTTTATTCCAAATAAACATTTATTCCAAGGTTGTTTGTTCTATTCCCTAAATACCAAGTGAAGTTTCATTCCAAGCTTAAGGATTAAAATATAGCTTAAATGGAATGATATCTTCAATATGTTATACAACATATGAATTTTAAGGGAAAACATGGTGCTCCCACTTAATGTCAGATGTACTCAGGTTTTATCTTAATTCAATAAAAATCATATTGTAATTAAATTCAAGATCTCAGCTTCTAGATGCATGATTCGATCCAAACTTGGATTGCTTAAACTTGTATACTACCTAAAGATTATATATAGACTCACAACCCTTTTGATTACACACTGTCCTTGCAAAAGTTAATCATAAAGGAAAGAGCTATAAACTTTATTTGCCATATTCCACATTCAAGGAAACTTGTATGACAATTAATTATCTTTATTTAATTAATGTATGTATATAAGAAAATTTAATCACAATCAATTGCTTGAGTATGATTAAACTTCTTATTATAAGCCATGCATTAACATGTATACAATTTTGTCCTTGTAAGCCTTTCTTCAAAAGAAACTTATTCCAACCTCATAGGTTAACTGTTAGGCAAAATAACAATCAAGCTAAAAACATTGATTTTCCTTTTAAGGACTGCATCTTATCATTCATAGTTCTAACACATTTATCATATTCAAGATGTGATAATGTACCTTAGCAGTTAGCAGATTTACAATGATCTTCTAACATATCCCTTAGCATTGATATTAAAATATCACTCAAGTGATGAGGCATCCTTGCGGATTTATGAATGAATACTTCGGTTGACATTTACATGTTTAACCTTAGTATGACATTAATAAGTAGATTTTAGAAGGTTATGTATTTGTTCTTGAATATCGTCAAGATTTGTAGATGCTCCCACTTACTTTTGTAAGTAGAGACAATTCTCTAAATACTAAGTATTTATGCAAAAACAAATTGTTCTTTATTTGGGAACCACAAAATACATTTAAAGTTCTCCTCTCTAGATTGTTAATAAATGCTTCATAAGATTTTAACAAATTCAGAACTTAAATCAAGACATAATGGAATTCCTTCCAACATCTCTAATTAGGGTTTGTGGTTAAACCCTAATTCTTATATCACTCTTTAACCAAAAATCTTAGTAACAGTTTTGTGTTTCGTCGAGCTAGGAGGAACACCAAAACTACAATCTTCAAGCTAGGAAGTGTAGAAAAATCAAAAACCCAAAAGGGTTTAGGATTCGATTGGTTTGAGTGGAATAACCGAAAATCCCTAAGGGTTTAGGGTCGTCTTGAATACCTTCTAGGTTTGAACTATATTGAGTGTATCCATGACACACATAATTTTCTAACCTTGACAGATTTTGGAGGTAGAGTAATTAGAACTCTCAAGAATCAAACAATATGAATATTGTTTGTTTCAACCTATTAGATATACCATAATTGTGACAACTGGCAAATTAGGGAGCTATTTTAAAAATCCGCATTACTTTAAAAATTTAACGATATGAAATATGTGGAATTTATTTCCATTGGAATATGTCTATTTTGAATTGGTGAGTTGATTCTATGAAATCTAATTGGAATTTTATTCGTATCGTGGACTTTTTATATGAGATATATGTCATGGATATTATTTACCTCGTCTATTAGGCACTACGTTGACTTCGGCACTAGAAAAACCTAACGAGTTTAAATCTTTTGAATAATGGTCGCGTTACGGGAAAACCAGTTAGTAATATTCACCTAAACTTAAAAGTATTCGTGGCTTATATTGGAACAAGAGAACTAGGGGGACTACTTTTGTAAAATGCAGGGATTATCTTGAACTATTTAACTATTTAACTTGTTTAACGGATATGTGACGTCAATACACCCAATCTATATAACTATTTAACTTGTTTATTCGACGGATTAAATGAGGCTTATTTAGTTATATCGAAGGGGTTATTATCAGATATTATATCCTACGACGCCTTAGGTCGTGGTAGGAGTTTGAGAATGATAAGTTAATAAATACTTTTGCGAAGTTATCTAGTTGACGAATTCGATAGATTTCGGGAACCTATTTATATCGCTTATTAAACTCAAAGAACTCACCATGTAGAACTCTATGTGTTATGTGGTTTAGGTTTTGGGTGTAATCTTGGAAGAATATATTAGGTTAATAAATTATGGAGGGTTATCAAGTCGACGGATTTGATAAACTTCGATGATTTATTTAAATGATATATTGGACTAATATTAGACCCGTAGGTTGCTACTATTATATCTTTTGGTTGTTATTTCTTGGTTGAGTTGTGTCGACCCTCCACCCGCATGGATACCAAACACCAAACTAATATGAGAATAACGAGAGAAATGGATTTTTGGAAAGTAAAAAGGAATACGTTCGGGATTGGGAATATTTGACTTTTGAGGAAATAGTCCTGAAACGAGTTTATATTGTTAGGAAGTGCCGAGTCCGTAGTTGCTATCTTTTGAGTTGTGATACGTCTTACCACTACCGACTTCTTTGTGCTGATATCTGGACTTGAGGTGAGTCATAGCCCTACTTTTACTCTTGAACTTTTTTTTCGATACTTGGGGTGAGAAACGTGCAAAATTTGTTTTATGTGGACTATTATTGCTTTTATTATCTCTAAACTTGCTATGCTTATGGAACTAGGATATTGCATCAACCTTAGTCACATAGTGAACCATCGCGTGTGAACTAGTCTTGGTTAGATGAATTACATCAACCCTAGTCACATAGTGAACCATCGCATATGGACTTGATAAGGTTAAAATGACACAGCCATAGTGTGATCACCTATAGGACTTAATATATGTTTAATGGTTATTTGTGATATGCGGAAGTTATTTGTGAGGATTGGATACCTATAGGCCCTATGAGTTTTAGGGTGCCCTTTGATGCACGGAAGTTACCCGTAAGGCCTAGTCTAGCTAGCAAGCGTTTTGCGTATATGTCCACTTGATTTGATTATGAATATAAACCTATGATCTCACCAACGAAAGCTAACTTTTAGCACGTTTTCTCAGGTAATTAAGTAATGATTTGGATGCTTGGATTGGAGGCTTGGCTTGGCAATATGGTTTAAGGATCTACTTTTCTAAAAACTCTGATATGTATTGTGGACCTACTTTTATTTCTTTTGGGCCTTACTTTGGTGAATTTGGGATGAATGTAAACATTAAAACCCCGTTTGGATGTGTTTTTACTCATGTTTACTTTATCTCGTTCTTTAATGACTTGTTTTGGATACCAAGCCCCGTAACACCTCGAAAGCTTGTTGAGTCTTCCGCTGTACCAAATTTTGGGGGTGTTACAGATTGGTATCAGAGCCAAGGTTATAGATAACTAGGTAATAAACACCTAAACTATAACCGAATTTTATTAGAAAACGATCCTCGACCAATGCCCGCCAGCCCGCCAAGCCGAAGCATCTTCGATTTATTGAGGTATTATGAGATAATGATTAGATATGAGATTTTGCGATGATTTGAGAATCTTGAGTATATTGATTATGGGATATGATGGCGTTTTGAGGAATTATATGGCTTATTTGTTTTATAAATGTTTTAGTAATGCGGTACTTGAAATCTTTCTTGAAAGTATATGATTGGGATCTTATAATGATTTTGATACGATATTTTGAGTTCGCGATTTAGTTGTTTTGAAACACTTACACCTACCCTACGCCGTTGTCACAGACTATGGCCCCTCCTACGCTCGATGCTATTGAGGATATTCTTGTTGATCCCTTCAGCACCGCACAGATTTCCATGGCTCCTGACGATCACTACAGGATTGCCATGCATTCAGCTACTTCATCACCGACAGCAGCTATTTCTGCACCACCTGCTGTATCCACTTCTCAGGGACCCTCATCTTCCCTAGGGCTCCCTGGTACTTCGAGACAGCTTACTCTTCACCAGGCTTTAGCTCGAGTGGCTCCACGTTTCGCCCACCGAGCTACGGCACGCATGTCTGTGTGTCCTTCGCCACCACCCATGCATTTTGATGTTCACACTCTTCTGTCAGATGCACCACCCATATCATCACGTCGGCGCCCTAGATCACCTANTTCCCTAGGGCTCCCTGGTACTTCGAGACAGCTTACTCTTCACCAGGCTTTAGTTCGAGTGGCTCCACGTTTCGCCCACCGAGCTACGGCACGCATGTCTGTGTGTCCTTTGCCATCACCCATGCATTTTGATGTTCACACTCTTCTGTCAGATGCACCACCCATATCATCACGTCGGCGCCCTAGATCACCTACACCCTCACCACACGATTCGCCTTTGAGGAGACGTCGATTGATGGAGTACCCCTCCGAGGAGGAGGAGGAGGATGATGAGGAGGATGATCCCCAGGAGGAGGACGATCCTCAGGAGGGTAGTGAGGCGGATGACCCTCAGGAGGAGGATGATCCTCAGGAGGAGGAGATGCCTGATGATGATGGTTTGCTAGCACAACCTGATTCTCCGATACACCCGTTAGAGCCGGTTTCACCTGATCGCCCATTCATGATTGATTCGCCACCTGGTAGTCCCGCGACATCGGACGCGCTATCTAAGACATCTGCTGAGTCTGCAGAGTTGGGTGAGACTGGCAGGATTTGGGCTCGACTTACGACGTTAGGTGAGAGGATCACGCATATGACTGATCGGATTGATAGAGTGACTGTTGAGTTTATTGGTGAGTTGAGGGTTGATTTGGTTACTGCTGGGAGGAGAATTTCGGAGATGAGGAGAGATATGATGGAGATTCATGAGCATATGGACAACTTACAGAGAGGGTTCCTCACGGCACGTGAGGCTGATCGCAAGCTGTGGAAGAGGAACTCAGGGCTGGAGAGAGAGGTCGAGGACCTCAAGAGGGATGCTGATGCACATAGTGTTGAGATGTGATCGATGTGGAGAGAGCTGGATGGCCTGAGGCAGGAGTTGAGGAGTCTACGCCAGCGTAGTAGCTAGATAGTGGGATTTTGTTGTCTTGTTGCTTTCTATACCGAGGAGTGTTCAGTTAGAAAAGCTAGTTATTTTATGTTGATGTATTCCCGTTGGTTGTTTGTCTCGTTTGAGAACGATTAATATCTTCTATGTCTACTGTAGTTGGAACGATGTCTTGATCGCTATTTGTATGGATGATGTTTAATATTACTATATGACGTTATGTGGTTTTGGATGTCATGGAAATTGAGTTCCTATTCGCTTTATTGTTGTTTTGTGGTGTATTGTTGATATTCTTCCGATGTCTTGGTTTCATTTATATCGATTCTTGTTGAGCGTATGATAAGTGATGTCGGGAAACTTATGAACCTTGTGTGATGTTTCAGATCAATGGCTGCACGACAAAACCCTGTCAGAGCTACCTGATCTGGTACTGCAGCGGCTACCCCTGGCCACCGAGGACGCCGGCCTACTCGGAATGTCGAAACCCTTACTCCTGACAACCTGGACACCACCAACCGCAACAACAGGAATCAAAATGTTGATGTTCAGGGAGACAATGGTCATATTCCACCGAATGCACCTATTTTGGACCAAGCTATGATCAACCAACTTGTGGAGCAACGAGTTGCTGAACTGCTAGCTGAGTCGAATCATTCCAACAACTCTGCTGGGACTTTTCCACCTGTTCGTACTAATGGATGTAACTACAAGGAGTTTCGAATCTGTGGACCCATTGAGTTTGGTGGAAATGAAGAAGTGGTTTACTTGGTCAGGTGGATAGAGAAAACTGAGTCAGTGTTCACTGTCAGTAACTGCGCGAAGAATGCGAAGGTAAAGTTTGCTTCTTTTACTTTCAAGGATGAAGCGTTAACTTGGTGGAACACTTACCGAAATTCGGTTGGGAGTGACGTGGCCTATGCCATGACTTAGGAGCAATTTAAGTCTTTGCTGATTCACACTTACTGCCCAAGAAATGAGGTTAAAAAGCTGGAAATCGAGTTTTGGAATCACAAAGTGAAGGGTACCGATATGATGACTTACAATCGTCGTTACCAGGAGTTATCCTTGCTTTGCCCGGATATGGTTAAGACTGAGGCTCAAAGGATTGAGCGATATACTGATGGGTTGCCTGTGGCTACAAGGAACGACGTGATTGCTGCTAGGCCTGCAAACGTTCGTGAGGCTATCAGAATTGCTCAGCAATTAATGGACTCGTTAGTACTGGCAGAAGCGGGGAAAGAAAAGAATGGAAAGAGGAAAAGGGACCATCACTCTAAGGGTAATGATCACCGTAACAAGCGAAAAGATGTTGCTAAGTCTTATGCTATGAGGGATGGGAATAAGAAGAATCAAAACGTTGATGCACCCAAGTGTGGTCGTTGTTACAAGAATCAGCATGGACGATGTGATGTGATGTGTCAGAATTGCTCAAGGAGAGGACACATAGCTAGGGATTGTAGGGCTCGACCCCTTGCTATGGTGCAAGCTACTCCTGAAGCTTGGAGTAAGGCGAATGTTACTTGCTTTGGATGTGGAAAGAAGGGACACTATAGGAATGAGTGTGGGGAATCGGGGAACCGAGGAGATCAAGGATCCGGTGGTAATGGATATAATCATGGGAACCGTTGAGCTAGAGGAAACCGTGGGCGTCAGGACAATGAGGACCAACGTGTGGAAGCAGGAGCTGCTCATGGGAGAGTGTATGCAATGGGAAACGAAAGAGGAGAAGACCCGAACGTCGTTACTGGTACGTTCCTCCTCAATAATCGTTATACTTCCATACTATTCGATACTTGTGCCGATAGGAGTTTTGTGTCCACTACATTTGCACCTCTATTAGGAAAACCCCCGATGGCCTTAGAAATTGGATATGATGTATAGTTAGCTAACGGAAAAATAGAAAGGATTAAAACCATCATTCGCGGCTGCACATTGAATTTCTTGAATCGCCCTTTCAACATAGACCTTTTACCCGTCACGTTAGGAAGTTTCGATATCATCATTGGTATGGATTGGTTGTCGAAATATCGTGCTCACATACTTTGCGATGAGAAGATTGTGCGTGTACCTTACGGCAAGGAGATTTTATATATACAAGGAGATAGAAAAGGTTTGAGGAGTCCATCCAGATTAGCGGTCATATCTTGCACTAAGATACCGAAGCTAATGGAAAAAGGATGTTACCTTTTCTTAGCTCACATATCTGCGAAAGGAGGGAAGGTGAAGGAAGAAAAGCGCATAGAAGATGTGCCCATCGTTCGTGATTTTCCGGATGTGTTTCCCGATGATTTGCCGGGAATCCCGCCCACTAGACAAGTGGAGTTTCAGATTGAGTTGGTACCTGGTGCTGCACCCGTGGCACGGGCACCTTATCGACTTGCACCAGCTGAACTAGAAGAGTTGTCGAAACAACTGGCGGAGTTAGCCGAGAAGGGATTCATTCGACCAAGTTCTTCACCTTGGGGAGCCCCAGTTTTATTCGTGAAGAAGAAGGATGGATCATTCCGGATGTGTATTGACTACCGTGAACTGAACAAGTTAACAGTAAAGAATAGATACCCGTTACCTAGAATCGATGACTTGTTCGATCAACTCCAAGGATCGAGTGTGTATTCGAAGGTCGATCTGAGATCGGGGTATCATCAACTTAGAGTTCGCGAGGAAGATATTCCGAAAATGGCTTTTAGAACCCGTTACGGGCATTACGAGTTCCAAGTGATGCCGTTTGGGTTGACTAACGCACCAGCGGTATTCATGGATCTCATGAATCGGGTGTGTAAGCCTTACTTAGACAAGTTTGTGATCGTGTTCATCGACGATATTTTAATCTACTCGAAGAGTGAGAAAGAGCATGAGGAGCATCTAAGACTTATCTTAGAATTGCTCAGGAGGGAGAAGCTGTATGCCAAGTTCTCCAAATGCGAATTTTGGATTCCAACGGTACAATTTTTGGGTCATGTGATTGATAAACAAGGAGAACATGTAGACCCCGCTAAGATTGAAGCTATTAAAGATTGGGCTGCACCGACAACCCCGACGGAAGTTCGTCAATTTTTGGGTTTAGCCGGTTACTACCGAAGATTCATTGAAGGATTTTCGAAGATAGCAAAGCCGCTAACCAAGTTGACTCAAAAGAATGTTAAATACGAATGGGGAGATAAGGAAGAGGAAGCATTTCAATTACTTAAGAAGATGTTGTGTAGCGCTCCTATCTTGGCATTGCCTGAAGGTAGCGAAGACTTCATTGTCTATTGTGACGCTTCTCGTAAAGGTTTGGGAGCGGTATTAATGCAGCGAGAGAAGTTGATAGCTTATGCTTCCCGACAGCTCAAAAAGCACGAGAATAACTACACCACCCACGATTTGGAGTTAGGTGCTGTGGTTTTCGCTTTAAGGATATGGAGACATTATTTGTATGGGACCAAGTGTGTTGTATTCACTGATCACAAAAGTTTACAACACATCCTGAACCAAAAAGAGCTCAACATGAGACAGCGACGTTGGATTGAGCTGCTAAGTGATTACGATTGCGAAATTCGCTATCATCCCGGTAAAGCAAACGTCGTTGCTGACGCTCTTAGTCGGAAGGAGAGGATACCACCGTTACGAGTTAGGTCATTGGGAATGACTATCGTATCGCCGTTACCGTCTCAAATATTAGAAGCTCAAACGGAAGCGTTGAAAGCAGAAAACCGACCTGCTGAGAATATATTTGGGATGGCAGAAAATGAGAAAGGATTTGTTAAACGTTCTGATGGGATATTATGCTTTGGAGACCGAATTTGGGTACCATTGTATGGAGGAACTCGCGAGTTGATTATGCATGAGTCGCATAAGTCAAGATATTCTATCCATCCTGGGTCTGACAAAATGTACCAGGATCTGAAAAAGTTATATTGGTGGTCAAACATGAAGGCGGATATAGCATTATACGTTAGCAAGTGTTTGACATGTTCGAAGGTTAAAGCAGAACATCTGAGACCGTCAGGTTTATTGACGCAGCCAGAACTTCTGGTTTGGAAGTGGGAGCGGATTACGATGGATTTTATTACCAAATTACCAAAGACGACTAGCGGTTGTGACGCTATCTGGGTAATTGTGGATCGTTTGACTAAGTCTGCTCATTTCCTGGCAATTAGTGAAGATGATAGTATTGACAAGCTTGTGAGGTTGTATGTGAAGGAAATTATTTCTCGTCATGGTGTTCCGATATCGATTATTTCCGATCGCGACAGCCGTTTCACGTCAGCTTTGTGGCGATCACTTCAAACCGCTTTGGGGACGAGGCTTGATATGAGTACTGCATATCACCCCCAAACCGATGGACAAAGTGAGAGAACTATTCAGACTTTAGAGGATATGTTACGTGCATGCATAATAGACTTTGGTAAAGGCTGGGAGAAGTATCTACCCCTTGCGGAATTTTCCTATAACAATAGCTACCACACAAGTCTTTGTGACGCTATCTAGGTAATTGTGGATCGTTTGACTAAGTCTGCTTATTTCCTGGCAATTAGTGAAGATGATAGTATCGACAAGCTTGCGAGGTTGTATGTGAAGGAAGGAAATTATTTCTCGTCATGGTGTTCCGATATCGATTATTTCCGATCGTGACAGCCGTTTCACGTCAACTTTGTGGCGATCACTTCAAACCGCTTTGGGGACGAGGCTTGATATGAGTACTGCATATCACACCCAAACCGATGGACAAAGTGAGAGAACTATTCAGACTTTAGAGGATATGTTACGTGCATGCATAATAGACTTTGGTAACGACTGGGAGGAGTATCTACCCCTTGCGGAATTCTCCTATAACAATAGCTACCACACAAGTCTTAAGGCTGCACCATTCGAAGCCTTATATGGTCGTAAATGCCGTTCGCCTATTGGTTGGGCTGAAGTTGGAGATAGCCAACTTACCGGCCCCGAGCTTATATTGGAGACTACTGAGAAAGTGACTCAGATTCGTGATTGATTACAAGCAGCTAGAGATAGGCAGAAAAGTTACACCGATCAGAGACGTAAACCCCTAGAGTTCCAGGTTGGAGACAAAGTGATGCTGAAAGTCTCACCTTGGAAAGGGGTAATACGTTTCGGGAAACATGGGAAACTTAACCCTCGCTACATTGGACCATTTCTCATTCTGGAAAGAATTGGGCCCGTAGCTTATCGGTTGGAGTTACCACAAAAATTGAGTAAGGTTCATGATGTATTTCATGTGAGTAATTTGAAGAAATGCCTTTCGGATGAGACACCGGTGATACCGATGAAAGATATTCGTGTTGATGAGAAATTGAACTTTGTGGAAGAACCGATTGAGATTTTGGATCGAGAGATTAAGCGACTCAAGCGTAGTCGCATTCCGCTCATCAAGGTCCGTTGGAATTCCCGTCATGGACCGTAGTTCACGTGGGAACGTGAAGATGAGTTTCGAAAGAAATATCCGAAGCTTTTCACTTCGTAGATGGATTGTTCCGAGAGAAACCCGGGACGGGTTTCTTCTGAGGCGGGGAGGATGTGACAACTGGCAAATTAGGGAGCTATTTTAAAAATCCGCATTACTTTAAAAATTTAACGATATGAAATATGTGGAATTTATTTCCATTGGAATATGTCTATTTTGAATTGGTGACTTGATTCTATGAAATCTAATTGGAATTTTATTCGTATCGTGGAATTTTTATATGAGATATATGCCATGGATATTATTTACCTCGTCTATTAGGCACTACGTTGACTTCGGCACTAGAAAAACCTAACGAGTTTAAATCCTTTGAATAATGGTCGCGTTACGGGAAAACCGGTTAGTAATATTCACCTAAACTTAAAAGTATTCGTGGCTTATATTGGAACAAGAGAACTAGGGGGACTACTTTTGTAAAATGCGGGTTTATTACCCCTAACCCTAACCCTTCACCCTCATAACTTCATCCTCCCCACCCTTTGTCTCTCTCTTGTCGCCGCCACCTGCCACACCGACACCATCACCACCGCCGGTCACCACCATACACCACCACCACCATCTTAATCCTTACTTCACCCTCTTTCTTTTGATGTATTACACGCGCCCTAAGACCTCCCCTAACACCTCGTTTCATCATCAATCCGAACCCATCTTTGTTGTTCTTGTTAAATTCGTGAGTACCAAGGTTCAAGAAGGTGAGCAAACACCGAAACAAGTTTAAACTTGTCTCGGTGTGCATCGATCCGTGAGATACGGAGCATATTTCGATTGGGTTTTGGGTTTTCTTGTTGAAATCTTGTCTAAAAATAATGGGGAAATGATTTTGATAATAAATATTTGATTTAAAACGAGTTTGGTATCCGGGTTTGCGTTTTCGTGTGGGTGTCGAGATGAAACCAAGAGCTTAAGCTCTCGGCTTATGAGATTGGTGAGCTTTTGTGGTTTCTTGACTCTTTTTGGTCTCGTGGTCGTGCTACCGAGAGTTTTTAGATATGAATTTTAGAGTTTTGATTTTGCTTGGTTAAGAAACTTGATGTGATTGCTGTTGTTGTGATGTCGATGACCCAAGAGGTCCGTTTGGTTGTTTTTTCGAGCTCGGATTGAGCCTAGCCGAGACCTACATGGTCTCGGGTTTGACCCTTGTGGTTCGCGGATTAGCTGAGACTCAAGAGGAGTCTCTTGACTCGGGTTTGGCTTGGTAAACCGACCCGAGGTCATACGTGGCTTAATGTTCTTGTTGTTATTAATTGTTGTGATGTTCTAGTTGCTTATATTGTTGTTGTTGTTTTTGGGTTGTGGCCAACGGAGT
This sequence comes from Artemisia annua, assembly GCA_014162995.1. NCBI lineage: Eukaryota > Viridiplantae > Streptophyta > Magnoliopsida > Asterales > Asteraceae > Artemisia > Artemisia annua. The sequence continues at coordinate 73,877 of LBNU01010853.1, read as the reverse complement.
AATAAGGAGGCCGAGACCCTCGTGGTCTCGGCAATGGTTGATACGGCATTAGTGTGACGGAGATAGGTTAGTTGGGTACCGTAGTCGGACCCGGAGCTTGTAGTTTGTTTGAGTGGTTTGATTTGGATTTGTGACGGGGATTATCTTGAACTTTGATGATGGTATATTTGGACTTGTGAACTTTGAGCGACGTCGAGGTCACCTTGACTTTTTAGTCAATGGTTGATTTCGACAATCGCCTTGACATTTGGATTTGGACAATGGACCAAGAAGTGATGACTCGGACTTGTGACTTATATATTTTATAACTCGAACATATTATAAAACTCGTCATAACTTATATATCGATATAAACATTCATTTATATATATATAAATAGAAACGTGTAAACGTGATTATGTATATATATATATATATATATATATATATATATATATATATATATATATATATATATATATATATATATATATATATATATATATATACATACATGGATGTGTATATAATAAATAAGAAATCACGAGAACGAAATAATAACGTTAACGATAGATTTAGACTAATGACTTGGTGTAATATCATCGGAAATCTTATTATATTTTTATCGTATAAATGAAATGATCAAGATGAAAAGGAATTGTTTTACGAATTATAACGAGTGTTTGGAAATAAAACGAGACCTTGCGAGTTATAAGATATTGAGGGCACTTGAATCCAAGTTCGACCATTTTATCTCTTGTTGATTGTTGGTGCTAGTCACGGATATGTGACGTCAATACACCCAATCTATATAACTATTTAACTTGTTTAGTCGACGGATTAAATGAGGCTTATTTAGTTATATCGAAGGGGTTATTATCGGATATTATATCCTACGACGCCTTAGGTCGTGGTAGGAGTTTGGGAATGATAAGTTAATAAATACTTTTGCGAAGTTATCGAGTTGACGAATTCGATAGATTTCGGGAACCTATTTATATCGCTTATGAAACTCAAAGAACTCACCATGTAGAACTCTATGTGTTATGTGGTTTAGGTTTTGGGTGTAATCTTGGAAGAATATATNCACCATATATAGTTTAATTAATGAAGTAACATTCCCAATTCTTAATACAAGTCTGATTAAAACGAAATTATTCAACAGTGTCACAACATTTTTTACTATATATGGTGACTAGTCAAATCAACGAGACAGTGAAACGTGTAATTATAATTACTCATCAAACTAGATAATAGGATTACCATTCATAGTTCAAATATAAAACAAGTACAATTAACAAAAAACACATACTAGGAAGTCGAGATTTAACCATCCATTACTTAAGATAATAGAGTAAAAGATCCAACTAAAACGCTTTTATCCCCTTAACAGAACTCTCTAATCAGTTGTGACCATCCATGACTTGTTCAATGACTTCTTTAGAAGCGCAAACCAATGCTTCTTTGCAGCTTCTCCCTCTTTATTGCCACAGAGGGAGGTTCATCCAGCATCTTTTCTATACCACCACCATGCACAATCACCTCATTCATTTCCATCTCAATTTCCTTGTTCACCACTTTTTGTATCAGAAACCGTAGCTGAAGTGCTACCCAGTCCACCAACCGTTTCAAAACAATTTTCCAATAAGCTGTCATCCTCATTTTCAAATCAAAAGCTTGATCCCTTGTGTTAGCTGCAACACCTCTCAGATGCCAAATATTAATATCGCCATAACCTTCCACAGTAGTTGTTAAATAGCTACCGGTCAACGATGATGAAAATGTGCTACGGTATCCCATTAACTTGTTATATGAAGCGGTGAACTCGGGGTCACAAGTGTAATCAGTGATCTTCTCCATTTCTATCATTTCAGCAACTTTTTCCTCAAACTGAACCTTCTTTTCCCGCATCACGTGCAAAGTTGCTTTCCTCATGAACGGAAGCAACTGAGGGTAATTATCACAACGATCAGTAAGTACTCTTACACACACAGTTTCAAGATAACTCCACACTTTGTCTACAAAGCTAACAGGCATATTAGATATGGTGTTCACTTTTCTTTGGAGCAAGCATAGGAACACTGAGTGAGGAAGGAAAGTTGGCAACCTGATTCCATTAGCTTCCTCCAAAACCTTCATTTCCTCAACTAGAAAATCTTCAGAAAACTTGATACTCGTGTTAAGTTCTATTGAGAACTCATCTAGCATTTCAACCAGCCGAGCATTGCAATGCATTTGGTTATCATCTTCATATTGGTCAAGCTCGCCTCGGATCAAGATCCTTTGAAGTGTTTCTTTCAAGGAACTAACTATTTGCATAAATGCAACCATCGCGTCAGGAACAGACTTTAGAGTTACTGGTAGTTTGTTGAGGTCAGAAATAGAAGCATTGAGCCTCTCATTGATCTTCTTGACAATGTCTGGTAAACATTTCGATATAATCTGTGACTGTATCTGCACAAGTTTATTAGCCAAAACAGGAATACCCACCATGGAACTGTCAATCTTGGACAGCAAAGGGTGAGTCTCAAAAAGTTGAGCCTCTTGGACTCGAGCTTCATCATATGTTTCATCATTGATTCGGTTTCTTACACATGTGTAACCAAGGCCAATGTTCACGTCATTGGCTATAACTTTCTGGAGTAGGCCATCTGGGGATATATCGCATTTGGTTACAACAGCCAGTGTCCTCTCCCCACTACTGTCCACAAGTCGTGACATACAAATTGATTCACATGTCGTGAAATCAACTGAGGCTGGAAGAACATTCAATATGATACTTTCCTCTGGCTTGATATACTCCATTATCATCCCTTGAAACATTAACATACAAAAATAAAAGTATTAGATTCAAAAAAGAGCATATCGGATGTCGCTATGTTTTACGGATAATATGTATAGATGTAGGGTTATAAACCAGACTAGACAGCTCACGAGCTACCCCACTCGCAAACCACTCAAAATGGACTCGGTTTAAACAAGTCAAGTTCGAGCTCGAGCTACTTGAGTATATTTTCGAGTTCATTACGAGCTCTAAAATGGAGTTCATTAGCAAGCATTCACTATTTTTTATTTACACCGCTATGTCACCACGTCCTCACTCCGGCAAGATTTGGGTATTGCTGTTGTTGTTGTTGTTGTTGTTGTTGT
>LBNU01010853.1:55163-68410 GCA_014162995.1 Artemisia annua | reverse complement strand
GGGTTATGGTACACGGAGGTCACTAAAGTTTCACCAAAATTTGCCCTAAGGAAACAAAGTTTCATTTTGTGCTTCTAGGTTACTAATGTAAATGTTACCGGGTCTTTATGTTACTAATGTAAATGTTACCGGGTCTTTATGTTACCATTATTTAATCAAAAAAATTGACCCCTCTTATTATAATATCTGGTTAAAGCTGCCCTTAAGGATGGATTGACTACTAAAAAACTTGTGTGCTTATTTTCTTCTGCCAATTCGGGTCATGCTCAAGCATCTGTTTGCAACATTGTTGCAACTGTTCATCCTGAAGCTGCTAGTGCTCTTCGCCAAGAATGCATGGCACTAGTGACAAGATGTACCGGTTTAACGGATAATAAGGAAAAACAAGTACAAGTGAGGGAGGTTCCTCAGGAAAGAAGAGAAAAGCCAGCCAAATATGCTACAAAAGATTCGGGAAAATCTAAGCGGACCAGTGGGAAGAAGAGTTTTGATGCTAAAAGTAGTTTTTATGAGGATTACATTGTTTCTGTAGGCATAGCTTGGCAATTAAAGGATTTGCTCACACACAGCAACATGTAAAAGTCTTGAATATGCATTTCATGCTTTAAAGGTTCTATTAGTGCAGGGGCCTTAAAGGAATTTCTGGCTATATAAGGAAAAGTTTGACATTAGGGTTTCATTATCTAATTCGCCTTTCTTTTCTTATATCTATTCTCTCTGTATTTTGTATTATGTAATGCACGAATTTCATATCTCCCCTTACTTTTATAATTAATTTTATATATACCATGGTATTAATTAATTACAAGATCAAACTCAATCCGGCAATCCTTCCACAAAATGACCTTAGTGTCGCAAGTTTATAAGTATGATGACCAAATTAATAACCCGTTTACATTAGTAACCTAGAAGCACAAAAATGAAACTTTGTTTCCTTAGGGCAAATTTTAGTGAAACTTTAGTGACCTCCGTGTACCATAACCCTATTTGTTAAAGATAGTGGAAATCCAACGTGGAGGACGAGTTGCTGAGGTGGATGACAAGTTGGCATGGGTGAAGGGTAAACAACCGGTAACCCTTCCACAAAATGACCCTATTGTCGCAAGTTTATAAGTATGATGACCAAATTAATAAACCCGATTACATTAGTAACCTAGAAGCACAAAATGAAACTTTGTTTCCTTAGGGAAAATTTTGGTGAAACTTTAGTGACCTCCGTGTATATAAACCCTAGTCAAATTTAGGGGTAACTTCCTGCTTTCCATCTACTCGTAGTGCTAAAGTTGGTAGAGAAGATAGTGGATGCAAAATGTAAAAGTGAAAAAAGCGGAAGATTAAACTCTTCTCGAAGAAAAAGAAAGCTCGCAACATAGAAACACCCTATCTTTATTCATCGGTGCATCCAAGGAGAATCATAATTCAATTATCCTCCTCTTAATTCATCATAATCTAACACAATTTTTCTTAATTAAATTGATTGCAATCGTCAATTTATGTAAAAGCCTCTAATTGATCATCTTCGCTTAATTTATGAACCCTAATTTATTAATTTTTCCAATCTGATGGTTACCAATAGTTTCCTCAATTTCGGAACTTTCTCAACAATGGTAAAACTGTTCCTAATTTAAATTTGATGCAATTGTTGATTTTGATGAATTAGTGAGTTTTGTTTAATGAATGTGAGAATTTGTGATGTTTTTGTTTGTATGTTGTTGATTACTTTATTTTGATTTTAACAATGTGACTTGCAATAATTATATCTTTTGTACAACAAATGATCTGTTTGTTCGTTGTAGAGAAAAACAATGGTATTTTGCAATTTTTTAAAGTCAAAATTACTGCTTTTTATGTGCCAACTTAAATTACTGCATCAATGAAATAATAAATATTATATATAAATTAATTTTTTTGTGATATTTAAAACCCCATGAGACTTTCCCAAGTGCCACTCATATAAACATAGTAGCCATGTTTAAATCTCTGTAAGTAATGTAAACGTGCTTTGTGTAAAACTTATAGTGATCGCATTTAGGGGGCGTTTGGGACTGCTCATTGGGTTTTGCAGTGATTTATTAGTAGCAAATATAGGGACCTTTTATAAGAGGGTGTTTAGGATTGCTTATTAAAACTTCTTTACAGCTTAATGCATTTTGAAGTAATAGTTTTAACTTGCTTATTCAGTACATGTTACTTTTCACACGCATGTAGTCACATATGCGGTGTAAATTAGAAACCCTTAGCCTTTCAGTTTAGCTGTTAGGGGAAGGAGATGGGGAGGGGGTTGATTTGCTTACTAATTTAAGAGGATGAGATTCTTGAGGACTATAAACTTGATAGTTGATTGAATTTACAGTGGCTGCGTTCGCTTGGAGAAGAACTTATTGTAATTTGCAATTAGCTATTGATTGAGCCATTTTTATATATCATTATACTTTTATACATCATTGTTGTGTCGTTTGTATTATACTTTTATAAGTAATTTTTACTGTTGTTCACTGACTATGTTTTCTTAGTTGATAATGAGCTAATGCCTCCTACGCAGTCACCTCTTGCCCCCCATTAATTTTTCTTTCATCTCACAGTTAGGGCTTTGAAGGTTTTGAAGAAGTGTTTTAGTGGCTACCATTCAAAATCGTTTGTAGAGAGGAATTAAATTTGAACCAACCTGATAGATGAGTTTGATTCATGAATCAAAATTTGTATATGAATAATTAAAGTGATTCGGAGCTAATGGGTGTTGTATATCAAGAATTATTAGGCTTCTATCTTTCTTTTTGATATCTTGACAGGTTTTGAGGTCCCGCTTTTCTTATTCAATATTTCTAGTTTTAGCCCTTAACTATTAAAAACCAACACCTGAGTACATGTGTTTTTGCTGATTTTCTTAAGTGTTATATTAATGACTATCAGCCTTAAAAGTAAACCACATATCAACCCGTGGTCTATTCCAGCTTCTAAATAAAAATCTGTTTCCGTACACAATCCCGCAAGATATAAACATTCCATTAACCTATCATTAACTATTCAGCCATACTACTTGATAGTTAAGCAAAACATCAAATTCATACGAATTTTCATAAGTGTTCCAAAATTAAAACATGAAATAAAAACACACCGACCACCAGTCTTTGTCAACTTTTTAGGAAAACAATCAGGTTGTTTCGGTTTCCTTAACTTGATTTTGTAGCTAAATCTTTGGACTCAGTCATATCATAAACTTATACGATGGATTATGTTAAGGACATACGTTGTATCTAACTTACTTACCCTCTTTCATCTTGATAAATGGACATGACCAAAATTTCCCCTTCTTAGTCGCCTCCTGCTTTCAAATTCACCAAGTGTCCACCTCTTTTTCAGCCTTTGTACCTTAGAAGAAACCTGTAAACAGCATAAGTATGAAAAAAAAAATAAATAAATAAATAAAAATAAAAATAAACACACACACACACACACACAAATAGGTAAGTAAATTACGTAAATTTCACATTTTCACCTACTGAAAGCAATATAATATCCAAAAAAAAAAAAGCAAAACTTTACTCAAAAAAAATTAAAAATTCGTTTTTACGAAACATATATTCGAAAAACTAAAAATACACATGTACTTGAGATTTAATAAATGATAGTTTTGGAAGCAAAGTGTAAAAGTGAAAAAAGCGGAAGATTAAACTCTTGTCGAAGAAAAAGAAAGCTCGCAACATAGAAACACCCTATCTTTATTCATCGGTGCATCCAAGGAGAATCATAATTCAATTATCCTCCTCTTAATTCATCATAATCTAACACAATTTTTCTTAATTAAATTGATTGCAATCGTCAATTTATGTAAAAGCCTCTAATTGATCATCTTCGCTTAATTTATGAACCCTAATTTATTAATTTTTCCAATCTGATGGTTACCAATAGTTTCCTCAATTTCGGAACTTTCTCAACAATGGTAAAACTGTTCCTAATTTAAATTTGATGCAATTGTTGATTTTGATGAATTAGTGAGTTTTGTTTAATGAATGTGAGAATTTGTGATGTTTTTGTTTGTATGTTGTTGATTACTTTATTTTGATTTTAACAATGTGACTTGCAATAATTATATCTTTTGTACAACAAATGATCTGTTTGTTCGTTGTAGAGAAAAACAATGGTATTTTGCAATTTTTTAAAGTCAAAATTACTGCTTTTTATGTGCCAACTTAAATTACTGCATCAATGAAATAATAAATATTATATATAAATTAATTTTTTTGTGATATTTAAAACCCCATGAGACTTTCCCAAGTGCCACTCATATAAACATAGTAGCCATGTTTAAATCTCTGTAAGTAATGTAAACGTGCTTTGTGTAAAACTTATAGTGATCGCATTTAGGGGGCGTTTGGGACTGCTCATTGGGTTTTGCAGTGATTTATTAGTAGCAAATATAGGGACCTTTTATAAGAGGGTGTTTAGGATTGCTTATTAAAACTTCTTTACAGCTTAATGCATTTTGAAGTAATAGTTTTAACTTGCTTATTCAGTACATGTTACTTTTCACACGCATGTAGTCACATATGCGGTGTAAATTAGAAACCCTTAGCCTTTCAGTTTAGCTGTTAGGGGAAGGAGATGGGGAGGGGGTTGATTTGCTTACTAATTTAAGAGGATGAGATTCTTGAGGACTATAAACTTGATAGTTGATTGAATTTACAGTGGCTGCGTTCGCTTGGAGAAGAACTTATTGTAATTTGCAATTAGCTATTGATTGAGCCATTTTTATATATCATTATACTTTTATACATCATTGTTGTGTCGTTTGTATTATACTTTTATAAGTAATTTTTACTGTTGTTCACTGACTATGTTTTCTTAGTTGATAATGAGCTGATGCTTTTACATTTAGTAGGGTTGCTATCTTTGAGTTTCATTAGTGTGGGTGGTTTGACTTTTTAGTTAAGTTGTAGCCTTATTCTAATGACAGGCAAAATCATCTTTGAGCTAATGGGACACATTAAAAGTATATCGCTATAAACAGATGAATGATATAGTCAATATGCTTGATGAACATAACAAAGGACCACCAGATACATTCTCTTTTCTTAAGTTTAGGTTAAATGGGTCAAACTAAAAGAATTTGGTATACACATTGATTAAATGGGGTTGATGAAACTACTTATGGAACTCTCATGTTGCTTTATATAAGTTTTATGGATTGTTTTGGTAATATGATTTTTAATCTACTTAGCACAGATATCATTTTTGGACTTCAAAGTTTTAAATAAATAAAATGATCGTTTCGCATCTCAATTTTAACCATATAGACCTGACCCACATTGAAGACTACCCAATTTGTTATGACCCGTTACTCAACTTGCCGAGTTTGATCAACATAACATGCAATGGCGCAGGTAGTCTTTACAAGTAACTAATTTTGTGGTTTTAATTTTCATTTAAAGGTTATTTGTTAGTATGTTTTTTGACCCATATATAACACTATTTTATGGTTAACTTTTATTTCAGTTGATATGGTCAAAATGGTTTTGCCTGTTGTCCTACAACGGAGAAGCTAAATAGATTACAAGGAAAATAGGAATAAATACTTTGGTTTTTAATTCAAGATTTGGCATTTTGATCTAATAGGAAATAACATGATGTGTAGCCTAAAACCGAATTTTACATAACACAAATTCATTTTTTAACGATTGTCATGTCAAATTATAGTTTATAAGATTGAGAACAAACTAATTCGTGTCCACATCATATTGTGTGTACAGCCTAATCCGAACCTAACATTGAAGTATCAATTAGTACAATTATGCATATATCTTACGTCTTTATAACCATCGATGTCAACCTGTTCCCCATTGTTAACCATGTGGCTGACCACCGTGAATGATAATCGATCAGTTGCCATTTGTAGGTTCCCACCACGCACTTGTGGCTGCACAAAAGTGGCTCAATAGACAGGACAATCGATATTAATTCCCTGTATTAGCGTGCTGTCTAGTAGCCATGCATAGTCATTATAGAAAGAAGCTCATGTCCACTTGACATGTACTCTATAAATTTGTTCCCACCATTGCTAAGGACTTACCCAAAATATATGTGAAAAGTCGCAAATGTATAATAAGGTAAACTTGATGTACGACTATACATAACATATTTAATTAACGGGGCAATTACATAGCTTTGGTTACTATCGAATTTTGTATCCATTATATAAATGAGTTGAGATTTCTGAGAAGCTAGTTTAAAACGTTATCCATTAAAATTTAGTTAATGATATCATTTAAGAAACAAAGAAATAACCATGCTTGAATTTTCTTGTCTTACAATCTGCTACAACAAATAAGAATCATTTGGACCTTGATATAAATATATATATATTTTGCAAAAAGACAGGTTTTCTTTTTAACGTAACCATAAATCGTTTTTTGAAATAATTTATTTTGAAAAACGAGTTTTAATTTTGAGTTATCTTTTTGTGATCTTTGTTTATCTCAACTTGAATACAAGAAGGATCATAAATGCAACTTTTGTTTGATCAGTATGAAACATTATTTCATTTGACCAATAAGTGGTTTTTGTGTCTCCACGTTATTCCAAATTTTATTTCCACAAAAACACAGTTGCCTTCACATTAGAGGATTGGCTTGTTGATCATTGCTCTAGAAATTAACTGGTTATTCATCTCATCCAGCCAATCCTTCAACAGTAACTTCAATGGCTTCAACTTCAACTTCAACTTCATCCCTTCAAAAGAGCTTCAAGTATGATGTTTTTTTAAGCAAGATATTACGTTTCTACGATCCTTCATCCATAACTTCATTAACAGTGATTATGCTTCTGCTAGTGCTATTGCTAATGCTAATGGTATTTATCTACTATTACTTTTATTCAATGACATCTTCTTCTAACTCACCTGCACAAAAAATAATGGTGTTCACTAATTCAACTTCATCCGTTCAAAAGAGCTTCAAGCATGATGTTTTTTTAAGCTTCAGAGGTGAAGACACTCGTAACAAATTTGTTAGTCATCTTTATAAAGCTCTTGTGCAAAATGGGATTCAAACTTACAAAGACGATGAGAACGTCGAAAAAGGGAAAACGATCGGCAACCAGCTCATGGAATCCATTGAAGACTCAAGATTTTTCATCATTGTGTTCTCTAAGGACTATGCAGGTTCATCTTGGTGCTTAGATGAGCTTGTCAAGATTATGGAGTGCCGGAAGGCGAGTGAGCAGACTGCTTACCCAGTCTTTTATGATGTGGAGCCCATGGAAATCCGCAACCAAAGTGGGGCGGTTAAAGAAGCTTTTAAAAAACATGAAAATAAAGAAGCTGCCGGGAAATGGAGGAAGACTTTAAAAGAAGCAGCCGATCTCGCTGGGTGGGAGTCGAAGAAGACTGCTAATGGGTAATTATTCGTAATTTATCTGCTATATGAATTTATGTTAGATCTTCTTGATAACTAGTTAGATCTTCTTCATTGTTACAGGGATGAATCCAAATTAATCCAAATAATTGTTGACGATTTTTTCAAAAAGATATGCTCAAGTAGTCCGAGTGTTGACAAAAAGTTAGTAGGCATGGAGACGCGAATAGAAGCTTTCCTTTCATCTTTAGAACTTGATGCTCCTGGTGTCCGCATAATTGGGATATGGGGGATGGGAGGTGGGGGGAAGACAACTTTGGCAAAAGCTGTTTTTGATCGAATATCCACTCAGTTTGACGGTAAAGTCTTTGTTGAAAATGTAAGGGATGTTTCAAAATCCTCTTCAGGTTTGAAAACGTTGCAACAACAAGTTCTTTCATGCGTGTTAAGTAACAAAAACATCACTGTAAATAGCGTTCATGAAGGAACAAACATGATGAAAAAGATGATAAGTGGGAGAAAAGTTCTTATTGTTCTAGATGATGTTGATGATATAGAACAACTTGAAGCGTTAGCAGGCGAGCCTGACTGGTTCAAATCGGGAAGCAGAGTAATTATTACAACACGTGATAAGCAAGTTCTATCGGCCCACCCAGTGAATTTCATTAATAACGTCAACCTGTTATCGCATGTGGAAGCGATTTCTCTCTTTAGTAAGTATGCATTTGCAAGAGAGATTCCAAATCAAGGGTATGAAGAGCTATCAAGACAGGTTGCAAAATATGCTGATGGTCTTCCCTTATCGATCAAAGTTTTGGGTTCGATGCTATATGGTCAAAACGAGCCTCAGTGGATAGATACCCTAGAAAGACTAAAAAAAATTCCGTTGAAGGAAACTATTAAAAAATTGGAACTCAGCTATGACGATCTTGAGGAGGATTACAAAGAAATATTTCTAGATGTTGCATGCTTACTCAAAAGTTGGTATAAAGATGATGCAATTATAGCGCTTGAAAGCTGTGGATTTTTTGCTCAAGTTGGGTTAAGAATTCTTGAACAGAAATCTCTCATAACTATTTCTGAAGATGGGTGGTTGGGTATGCATGACCATATAGAAGAAATGGGCAAGAATATTGTTCGTCGTGTGAATCGCAATAAACCTGAAAGGCATAGCCGGTTATGGATTGATGAGGAAATTGAAGAGATATTGGCTAATGACTCGGTAAGTATCAAGTTATTTGGGTTGTTAAACTAAAAAGTCATTATACTTTTCTAAAAGTTCAATTTAGTCATTGTATTAAAACAAAATTTTGTTTTATTATATATAAAAAATAGCTGTCAATACACTTTTTCTATTATTTGAAAAAGTAGATTCCCTTCTAGTGCATTTTCTTTTGTAATGAAACAAATCTCATGGTCACTGCTATTTGAATTACAGGGTACCCAAGCAACACAATGTATAACACTCAATGCATTTGCAGCTGGATTGAATTTTGAAATTTTAATGAACGGTCTCGCAAACATGAAGGAACTTAGATTTCTTCACGTGTATGCCCAATATGTAAGTAAACGCGAAGTTAGCAAATGGAACTTTGATGAAGATAGTCTACACCTTCCAAATGCCTTACGATTTCTGAGCTGGAGAGGTTATCCTTTTTCAAGTTTACCAAAAACATTTCAAGCAAATAATCTTGTTGGACTTGATATTTATTACAGCAAAATGGTTCAACTTTGGAAAGATGGAGAAGAAAAGGTAGAATGATGGTTGATTAATTGGTAGTTTATCTTTCCCTCTTTTGTTACTCATTACAGCAATTAACATTCATCTTTCCATTTTTTGTTGCTTATGACAGGCTTGTTTAAAGCTCCGGTTCCTAAACTTCACCTATTCACACAGACTAAGGACCCTTGACCTTAGTGTGGCTCCAAATATTGAGACATTAATTCTTGAACATTGTTGGAATTTGGTAGAAGTTCATTTCCAGGTTACTCCAAATCTAAAGGAGTTACTTATCTATGATTGTATCAGCTTTGAAAAATTGCACATGCCTGCTGTAAGTCCAAAACTCATATCTCTCAACCTCACTCATTGTTTAAAGATGAGGAACCTACACCTAGGGATTACTCCGAATCTTGAGACCCTAAGACTCACGAACTGTACTGATATGGTTGAACTGTGTATGCCCGTTGAATGTCCGAAGCTCGTAACTCTCCACCTCTATAATAATGCAAAGTTGAGGTCTCTTCACATCGGGATTACTCCAAATCTTGAGACGCTAAGCCTCTCGTATTGTGCTAATATGGTCGAACTTCATATGCCCGCTGAATGTTCAAAGCTCGTTAATCTCGACCTCAGTAATTTAAAGTTGGGGACCCTTCACCTAGGGATTACTCCAAATCTTGAGAAGCTAAGCCTCAGCGATTGTACTCATATGGTCGAACTTCACATGCCCGCTGAATGTCCAAAGCTCATGAATCTCGACCTAAGTAATTTAAATTTGAAGACCCTTCACCTCGGGATTAATCCAAATCTTGAGACGCTAAATCTCCGGCACTGTACTGATATGGTCGAACTTGCTGAATGTCCAGAGCTCGTTAATCTCGACCTCAGTAATTTAAATTTGAGGACCCTTCACCACTTGATTACTCCAAATCTTGAGACGCTAAGCCTCAAAAAGTGTACTGATATGGTCGAACTTCGTATGCCCGCTGAATGTCCAAAGCTCGTAAATCTCATCCTCAGTAGTTTAAAGTTGAGGACTCTTGACCTTGGGCTGACTCCAAATCTTGAAAGCTTGAGTCTTGAATATTGTTATGATTTGGAAGAAATTAATGCTCCTGCAGAATGTCTGAAAAAGCTTCTCGACTTAAATATCAGCCATTGTGGGAGGTTTGAATCCTTTAAGTTTGACAAAAAGCTTGATTCACCTAAGGTTGTTTCTTTATCTGAGTTACATCTGTTTGCATTAAAGAGAGGTGCATGTGATCCCGGCAATACTTGGCCAGAGTTTCAGTTTCAGTGTGATTATAAAGAAGACCCAGCTTCATCTTTTGGAAATCTTGAGAGGCTTATTTCTCTAGGTTTCGGTGCTCACATAAAGGTCGATTCTTTTTCAGATATTATCTGTGGTTTACAATGTTTAAGAAAGCTTACACTTGTAGGTGATATTCCAGAAGCGCCCAAGAACCTTGACCGGTTAGATTGTCTAGAGGAGCTAAGTTTGCAGTATACAAATATTAAAACTCTTCCAGATAGTATTTGTATGTTGAAACTCCTGAAATCTCTTGAAATCAAGTCTTGTTGTCTTCTTGAGAGGTTACCTGAGGATATTGGCAGATTAAAATGTTTAGAGAGGCTATTCATCATGGAGTGTGCACTTTTACGAGACATTCCGAGCAGCATCTGTGAGATGAAACGTCTGAAACTTTTAGATCTCTTCTGTTGTATTCAAGTTGAGAAATTGCCTGAGGAATTTGGACATTTGAAATGTTTGAAAGCGTTAAACATACAAGGTACATGCATAAGTCATCTTCCACAGAGCATTTTTGGGTTGAAAGGTCTGCGTATTGTTGGGGATAAATGGCTTCTTGAGTCATGTGGTCTGGACCAAAGAGACAAAGAATATTTGATGAAGATTCTTATTTTGATGATGTAATGGTCTACGACATGTATTTTTTTTCAGCTACATGTTAATTAGTAAGTATGTACGCAATTAATCTTAAACTCAATAATATGTTTTATAATTTATATTTCTTATTAGATATGCTTTGCATTTTGGCATTTCATTTGAAAGAAGGATCATGCCCTCTTCATGCAAGTTTCATCTCTGGCTTCAATGTTTTGGTTTCGGATCAAACAATTGCCTATTGTCCGTGCGGATCTTGGATCAATCATGGATAAATATGTTTTGAGTATGCACAATCTGATGCATGTGCAGTGACTCGGTTTCTAACAGAGGGTGGGAACTTTTATGTAAAAGACACTATATTAATCTTATTCCACACTAAAAAACAATACATGTTTACAAGTATATATAGAGGCCGAATGGTTATGTTCCAAACGCCATGTCTGTTCTAATAGGTGTGTTCCCAAGCGACACAACCCTTCATAAAATCTACAGATTTAACTAATAAAACTAACTTAACAGTTACAATCTTTTTATCTAACAATATTGGCCCTTTTACTTTCAAGACTTATGTTTCTTGATTACTTTACTTCCAACATTCACTCCCCTAATCAAGAAATCATAATCTTCACTCTGTTCTTGTTCATCCCAATTGCAGTCCCGTTCCTTCTTCTTTGCTTCTTTATTTTATATTCTGATCGCCCTGTACTTGTCCGGTCTTTCATGTTCACTTGCCTTCTATCGTTCCATGGATCATTGTCCTTGTTCATATCATCTTCATGTGATCCATCCTAATCCCAAACCTGTCCATTACTTGTTCTTGTGTTCCATCCCTAACTGCTCCTTCCTGTGTAGACCCTGTCCACACCCTTCAAGCCTTGTGGGTCTCTATTTTTCTGCAGTCCAACTGCTTCTTCCCACTTCTTCTTTTGGCTTCTCTTCTTGCAGCGTCATGGCAACCATTATCAAGCCTATGAACCGTTTTCTTGCCGTGTCTTATTTCCTCCATATGCGTAAGACATCTCTCTTCTGAAACGTACTATCTTGTAAATAACATGATCTTCTTCTTGTTCTTCCTTCTACTTGCGTTTCTGCCCCGAAAACTGGTCGTCTTCATAATTCTTCTTCATGCTTTGTTTTCTGGGTTTTTCTTGTTCTTCAAGGCGCGATATACTTCCTGGACTTGCAATGATCGATCCACGTTAACCTTGTGCTCTGATACCATTTATTGTCCGTGCGGATCTTGGATCAATCATGGATAAATATGTTTTGAGTATGCACAATCTGATGCATGTGCAGTGACTCGGTTTCTAACAGAGGGTGGGAACTTTTATGTAAAAGACACTATATTAATCTTATTCCACACAAAAAAACAATACATGTTTACAAGTATATATAGAGGCCGAATGGTTATGTTCCAAACGCCATGTCTGTTCTAATAGGTGTGTTCCCAAGCGACACAACCCTTCATAAAATCTACAGATTTAACTAATAAAACTAACTTAACAGTTACAATCTTTTTATCTAACAATATTGGCCCTTTTACTTTCAAGACTTATGTTTCTTGATTACTTTACTTCCAACATTGCCCATGCATGAAGTTTTTTATTAAATGCCGTATGTGTAATTATGTTCCTTCAAATCTTCATTGTGGGACTTCATAGTTGTAGATGATCTATATATATCATTTGGCTTTAAACAAATTCGAGCACTTAAATGTGTTCGAAACTGACATGAAATCATTAGACTTCGACATAGTTGACTTCTGAGTCAATTTAGTTTATAGTATTATATATATATATATACTAGCAGGGTCCCCGCGCGATGCAGTTGCGGGCACCCTGTAATTTAATTTTTACGGCTAATAATATATTTTCTTTGTACGTGTTTTGGCAATAGCTTTACTGATTAGTTTTTATAGCAAAAAATTTGATGAAATTTTGCTTAGTTTGTATTATTATTATTATTATTATTATTATTATTATTATTATTATTATTATTATTATTTTTAGTAGTTTGCTTGGTTTTAGAATATGTGAACATATTTTAGTTTATTATGTTTTTTTTGACAATAAATTTACGGATATCAAAAATTTCGTTTAGCTCGTGTCCGTTCGGGCTCGAGCCCGTTTGACCTGTGCCCGTTCGGGCTCGAGCCCATTTGGCCCATTGCCCGTTCGGGCTTGAATATTTGTATAATATGCTTCATTATTTGTATTAGTGACATTTAATGCGGGAATTGTGTTTAAGTTGGTTGTACAATATGCTTGAT
>LBNU01010853.1:30624-41014 GCA_014162995.1 Artemisia annua | reverse complement strand
ACAAAGTTAACACGAACATCAATATAAGTTACACTTTGTTGAAAAAAAACCATTGTTCGACTTTGCAAGATCTTAACCTGTGATAATGAGATGATGTTTGCAACTTCTGTCTTTCCAAGACTTCACAATACGCACATTCGACACAGCATATGCTTTCCGGTATTTGTTCTTTTGTTAAACTTTTTACATCTATGAAATTTCACAAAGTGTTTGTTCTAATAATATTTTATATCTTTTTTATAGATGTGATTGTCGTTTGATTAATAATAAAGATATTAACGATTCTGAATGGAAAGAATGGAAGTAAGAAAAGCAGCCTGGAATTTGAGCTACAGGATTTGAAGTAAGTCTATATAAAATTAAATGGACTTATATCTATTTTTGTTTAATAACTGATACGAATAACATAAGCAATTTTTCCCACATAGAGAGACATAATTCGTTGTACTCTTATGAATGAACTTGCTGAAAAGTTGCATAAATATATCAAGGATAATGAAAAATTCAGAAGAACCAATAGTTGTTTAATCATTATGGCAAAGTACAGTTCATGAATAGTAAGTGTATAAAATTTTCGTTTTGATAATTATATAAAATATACAGTATTTGATTTAAGTTAACAAATGTATGCAGATGTTACACAAGTTTCAAATTGTTCTTTGGAACTAAGGTGCTTATCAATGAAAATAATCGCGAATCATTGATTTTAAAACAAGGTAAGTGTTTAAAAAAAAACATTTAATATTTTTCACATTATAGAAAAATACTAAATAACTATTTATTATAAGAAATAACTATTTTTTTCTCACAGCTTCTTAAGTAATGAACTTGCTGGATCGGAAGATACAAAAGCACAATTGTCAACAGCACTGTTTACAAAAATCCAAGAAGAGTCCTATACATGTTCCAGTAAAGAGTATTGAAGAATTGTATGAAATTTTTGAGTAAATTGTAAAAACAAAAATCTAAGAAATTACAATGAATTGGAAATCTAACATTCAAACTTTTTAAATAACAGGCAACCGATGCGTGATAATTGCAAAAGTTTTGAGAATTGTCACTGATCAAGGATGGTACTACATGATTTGTAACAAATGCAAAAATAAGCTGAACATTGAAATAATAACATGTAAAAAAACTACTAATTAAATACTTTTGTAACAAAATTGAATGAAAAAATGTAATATTCAAGAATATATTCGAAATAATACATGACGAAAACTTCATGTCAAAATCCGTGGGTGCACGGGTATTATATCTAGTATATATATATATATATATATATATTATATATATATATATATATATATATATATTATATATATATATATATATATTATATATATATATATATATATATACTATAAACACAGTTAAACCACTCTGCTTTTCCTTCTAAATAGATTTTTAAAACTACTGTAGAAATTCTACTTTTAGTACCTTCAGATTGGCTCACTTGACCCGTTAGGAAGATTAAAAAAAAAAGAAGAAAAAAAAAAAAAAAAAAAAACATAATTTAAATCAACCCATTTGGTTGCCTTAATGGGCTGTAGTTAATGAATGATTACATCAGTTAGAACACAAAGATTGATAGATCATGATTATGTGCATAGTGGCTAGTTGCTCACGTTGGTTCCAAAAGTAGGTAAATTTCAATCAATAATCATCAAGGTTATGAAATGGAATAATGGTTTTCCTTAATGCTTCACATAGCACATTGTTTCAGCATGTGGCCAACTAACCTACAATCACATCTAGATAAACTATTAGACAGTCGTATCGTTTACATATTTTTGGTTGTTTTGACTGACGTAATAACGTTCTTATCTATTATTCTGTAGCACATTTTTCAAAGGAGATATGAGTCAGCATGAAAAAAGGAATGTCATGCACCAACAATCTCTTGATATCCATTTAGCTTCAATTTGCATGAGTTTCTTTGCTTATATAAACACCAATGAGCACTCAATTTTACTATAATCACACATACACCCACTTATACCTAAACATAGGTGGCTTTAGCTTCAAAAACTTAACATTTGTTCTTCTACTTGCAGTACGGTTTTCATGTACAAATATTTGTAATGCTAGAAGAGGTAAATATTGGAGGCATAGTGGATGTGCCTTTGGTTGTACATACGAAAAGAAAGGAAAGCATCATGGAGAAGATCAGTGGCGGATCCAGAGATTTAGATCGCATGTAGCACGATTTACAACTTGACTTATTTTTGTGTGTGTCATATTGTAGAAAAGTTTACAACTATTGAGCTTCATGAGTAAAACAACATTAGTTTTTCAAATTACAAAGCAAACTTTAAAAGAAACTAAAGTTTGGGGGTAAAACAAGAAAGGATTCTTGACTACAAAGCAAGTTATTAAAAAACAAGGTAAATGGAAGCAAGCTATAAAACAATAACTGTTAATATGATAGAATCATTTTTGCACTTTTTTTGAAATTCAGCTACATGTAAAATGTATGGGACTAAATTGTGATAACTATAAATTTTGGGGGTAAAAAGTGAACATGTCTAAAGTTTACCATCTTCTTCCTCCATTCTCGTGATATATGGTAAGAATCAATTCTTTTACATTTTGGAGGGGTCCTGTGCCAATGATCATTCTGCAACTGCCTAGATCCGGCGCTACTCGGACATTGAATTCGTATGTGGCACGTGCCACAGGTAGCCACCACTTGGCTCCGCCCCTGGAGAAGATCAACACCAAGTGGATAAATCAAACTCACAAGACGGTTCGGAATATAATGTGCTCAAATATGGAGCTAAAGGGGATGGTAAATCGGATAATACGAAGGCGAACTATTTTTTATTTTTTATTTTATTTTTGTGTGTGTGTTAACATACTCAAATTTAATTTAGTGAAAATGTGTTAAGATAACCCTTCTTCTACATCCTGTCCTTTACATGATATGATTAAAAAAAGGTTATAACGCGAACAGAGTCTTATAAGCATGAAATCATAGGTGATTTTTAAGATAAAACATTTATGTTTATGGTATATCCTTGGAGTTGAAAGTACTTAGTTCAAGTTGCATAAAAATATAGCATTAAGATATGGAAGAAAGCATGTAATATCAGGAAGCGCCACTCACATGGTTAAGGTTCACAACAATAATTGTTTAGCAAATGCAAACTACCAACACTTTAATATAAATCAAATAGCATGGAAATGAAGATATGTTACCTTGTACTAACCAAAGTGGTCATGATCCAATGCTTTATATCACAGGCATTTCAAGCTTCTTGGGCAGAAGCTTGTAAAGTTGAGGTATCAACAATGATTGTGCCATCAGATTACAGGTTCCTTGTAGGAGCAACTTACTTTCCTGGTTTGGACAGTCAAAAAAGCATCATTTTTCAGGCATATCAAATACATTTTCATGGCTCGTAATTTTTGCTACAAAAAATAGTTTCATATTTCAACTCGTGCTAAAACATGACCTGTTTCGATTTGGACCCATTTTGACCTATACTTAATTCATTCCTAATCACTCATCCTGCCCACTGCCTACTGTAATAAACTAATAATACAAATTGTTTAAACCCACATTCATATTCTTCACCCGCATAACATCATCATAGTTTTTGGAGTAAATGAAACCCATAAGTACTAACTCATTAAAAAGACACTAAATTGGTACAAACTAAACTTTTGATGTTTACGAACCAATCCAACACGGCCCATTGAATAACCACCCGATCATGACCCGTTTTTGATATATTGCCCAACCAGCCCAACTCACTCATCATGCCCCCTATAGTAATTTGAATGCAAAATAAAGAATCACATATATTTGCATTCAATATATTTCAATGTAGAAAAAAGTACGACAACGTTCATACCAGAGAGCGTATGCCTTATAAGTTTATTTATAAGTCGACTCATATAAGTTTAGCCAAACACTTGGTTTGGGCTTATATAAGTTATATAAGTTACAGTAATAAGCTCATAAGCCCACTAAATAAGCTTAGCCAAACACCCTTTTAACCGTATAATACACAAAGACATACTTAACTTATTTTATATACTAAAGAAAATTATTTATTCTCGAGAGCCTAATCAAGATAGATCCCTATTTGCCATAAATTCAATTAAGCAATTTTAGTCATCAAACTAATAAAAAACTATTTTTCATTTTTTTTTATCAACGTATATTTCAAACTGTAAATCTTCAATCTACGAAAAATACACAATCACGACGAGAATTAAATTATCTTTCTATAGATATGCACTTCTATATACTTTCGACTATTTATTACTATTATTTATTTATTTATTTATTTTTTTCAAATTTCCGCCTAAAAAATCACATATGATTCACATGTGATTTTTTAGGTGGAAATTTTAGAAAAAAAAATAATCAGAAGTATATAGAAGTGTATATCTATAGAAAGATAATTTAATTCTCGTCGCGATGTTATGATTTTTTTTCGCGTAATGATTAACGGTTTGCGAGATATTAAATTTAAAAAAAAAATGTGAAAGTTTTTTTTATTATTATTTTTTTATCAAAAAATGAATGGTTATGATTGGTTTATTGTATCTATGGCAAATATAAGATATATATTTATCTTTTCTCTATAATAAATATGATTAAAACTGCATTAGATATACGTTACATCAAAAATACGACATGTTAATTTGGGTCAACATATGTGGACCGTACGCGGACCTAGAATGCCAAAGAAAGGTCCAAGTTTACAGCAGGAAAGAAGATTCAACTCTTTTGACTTTAAGTCCATAAAAGTGTCCAGCTCATAAAACATCGTATATATAAAAGTTTGAATGGACTAAATGAGATATGTTTGTGATACGTCTAACTTGTATCGTGATAGGCACCACTTATAGCGGGTGCTAGCTCCGTTAGAAAGAAAAGAGAATAAGAGATTGATTGACTGAAAAACCTGGAACTTTCATTAATTGTCAAAACCTTAAATACTAGTTTTGAGATAACTCATAAAAACCTAAACACTTATCCTAACACAATTTAGACTCAAAGTCCTAACACAGTTGAAACACATATTGAAACACATATCCTAATAACAGAACATATCCTAATAACAGAATAAACTTCGATAGTTATCTAGCCCATCACAAAGTCCTTGTGCCAAGCTGGAGGAACTGACACTCGCTTTGTCTTCACTTCGTCCCTTACTTCAGACACCTCAAGCGTAACATTCCCTTCCCCTTCAGAAACCACCTTGTCCTCAAGGTTATAAGCTGGATAAGTCGCTTGAAAATCGGTCAACCATTCCCATGTGGCTTCCTCTGGTGATTCCCCAGTCCACTGTACCAACACCTGCTTGACTGGTATTCCATTCTTCAAAACCGAGCGAGAGTCGCAGATTGCTAATGGTTGCTCCACGGGTTGCCCTTCGCGAATCTCTTCAGGAAGACCCGACACAACTTCATCTCCGGTACCTGAAAATGGTTTAAGAATGGACACATGGAATACCAGATGTATTTTACTCGTAACTGGGAGAGCAAGGCGATAGGCCACTTTACCAATACGCTCAACCACCTCATACGGTCCATAATACCTCTTGGCTAGCTTGTGAGAAAGACGCTTAGCTAAAGTTAGTTGTCGATATGGTTGCAGCTTAACGAGCACCTTGTCACCAATATTAAACTCAACCTCCCGTCACTTACGGTTAGCCTTAGTTTCCATGCGATGCTTGGCACTCAACAAATTCTGCCTAAGTTGTCGCAACAACATATCCCGTTCCACCAATAACTCTTCCACTGCCACTAGGGAACCTTTGTTAAATTGAAGTGTTGTGTAACTAGGGATTCATACAAATAAGCTGGGCTAGGCCTTGATTCGGCTATTTGCTTTTAAATAATCTGATAACTTGTTGTGCTATTCATGCTATACGCTCAAGTTTGGCTCCAAAAAAATTTGAGTCAACGTAGTTGAACTCAATTTGTTGTCTGTTCAGTTCTTTCTAGCTCATTCAAATCCAAGCTTTAACAGTATAAAACTCATCAGATTCAAAAGCCATGGTACTTATTTATTTGTTAAAATTGCAACTCTTTTACCCTCTTTATGCATAGAGGTGGCCAAAACCCGATTCGGCAAAAAACCAGATCCGGTTCCAATACGGGGCCGGTTCATGGTCAAAGTCAAAGAACCGGATCCGATTCCAATCCGGTTCGGTTCTTTTCGGATCCGGAGGCTAAAAAACCGGGACCGGTATACCCGGTTTCGGATCGGTTCCAAATCCGGTTCGGTCCCAATGTCCGGTCGGACCGGTTCCAAAGAACCGGTGCTCTTTTCTTCACAATGGGCTTCCCGAGCCTTCGTTTCCGGGTTTTTTTTTGTTCGCGTTTTTCACACAATAAACTTAATAAACTTCGACTTTTATTTAAAAAAAACTAATAAACGTTACACATAAAGTACTTGAATCACAAATTTATTCCATTTCGACTATTTATTCTTGATCTTCATCTTCAACTTCAACGGCGGACCTTGCGGCACTTGCTTCTTCATCGTAAGCGACTTCTTCTTCGGTAAGATTGATTGCATAACCTTCTTCCACCCTGATCTCTTGTAATTGTTTTTCATAGTCCATCGGTTCTTCAAGTATTGAAACGTCTTGTATACATTCATTCCCATCTAAATAATCCTTCAAGCAAATACACATCTCCAAAGATAAAGGTGTGAGTCTTGTTCTTCTTACCGATAACACCCTTCCACTAGTAGAAAAACCGGATTCCGAAGCAACGGTTGAAGCTTGTACGCTTAGTAAATCCCGGGCCATTGTGGCTAGAACGGGAAATTGAGATTCCCTTTGTTTCNGTCTTGTATACATTCATTCCCATCTAAATAATCCTTCAAGCAAATACACATCTCCAAAGATAAAGGTGTGA
Source organism: Artemisia annua (assembly GCA_014162995.1). NCBI lineage: Eukaryota > Viridiplantae > Streptophyta > Magnoliopsida > Asterales > Asteraceae > Artemisia > Artemisia annua. Next base: position 34,126 of record LBNU01010853.1, on the reverse strand, counting down.
GTCTTGTTCTTCTTACCGATAACACCCTTCCACTAGTAGAAAAACCGGATTCCGAAGCAACGGTTGAAGCTTGTACGCTTAGTAAATCCCGGGCCATTGTGGCTAGAACGGGAAATTGAGATTCCCTTTGTTTCCACCAATTCAAAACATCAAAATTCTGAACTCATCGGGTGTAATAGTGTTTAACCAATCGGTTCTCGTATATCTCCCATATTCGTTGCTCGTTAAATTCACACTCCTAGCCTGTTTACCGCTTTCTTGTCTTAAACTTGAAAACAAGTCCAAATCCGGATCCACATTTGTTGTTGAAGACCACATACTTGGTATTGAACTCGTTCCCACATTTGTTGCACCATATTTCTCAAAATAAACATCATATAAACGTTTGAAATTATTTTTAAACGATTCTTGTGCATTTGCTATATAAAAAACCTGTTTGTCCAAATCCAAGTCCATAGCAATCTTTTCGATAAGATATTCCACCCCGCTAATGTTAAAACATGGGCTCATTGCGGCGGCACAAGTAATTACCGACGGAATTTCTTGAAAATATTTTTTAAGTTTTTCTTTCATCGGTACAACCATATTCATAAAAAGTGGACCATCATATTCGTATTTTCCTAATTTTCTACACAACACATAAATTTGGTTGAGGACCGAATGACTCGTGGGATAATAAACACCCGATAACATAGTTGTTGCGGTTTTAAAAACTTTGAGTAAATCGGTTATTTTTTGAATAAGACCCCAATTTTCAACCGAAAATGGTACCAAATTATCCCTACGCTTAGCTCTATGGCAAAGTTCATCATGAAAATGTTGTAGCGTTAATTTTTGGCGTAAACCACAAACAAACATGTTATAAGTCGAATTCTATCTTGTAGGAACGTCCCAATTTGGGGATAAAAAATAGAATTCGAATCATGACACAATTTAATATAGTTCACATATCTTGTGTTTCCCGATTGAAAAACATCTTGTAACATTTTTCTAAAAGATTCTTTTAATTCAAACATTTGCTCGCTCGCTAGTCCACTTTGCACAACCAAGTTAATGATGTGTGCAACACATCGACTATAATAAAAAAAAATGCCATCAAGAAGTGGTTGGTATTTTAGTTTTAGTAATCCTACCGCATTTGTATTATTAGAAGCGTTATCGAATGATATTGAAAAACCCTTATCTTCTATTTTAAACGTTTTCATAACATATCTCAACATTAAACTTAAATTTTTACCCGTGTGCGGATATTCAAAGTTTTCAAAAGCAATCACACGTTTCATCATTTGCCAAGTAAGAGGATCAATCCAATGTGCGGTAACACAAATGTACGAACCGGGCAAACCATGACCCGCCGACCAAACATCGGTTGTTAAGTTTACACTAGTTTTTAAATCATCAAAACCAAGTATTAATTCATTTTTAACCTTTACCCAAGATTTAATACAATCACGTTTAAGAGTTTGACGACTTACATGATTGTATCGTGGTTGAAGCCTTTGTTGAATCAACCTCGTTAACCGAGGGTTGTCGAAGTGGTTGAACGGCAAACCTCTTGAATCACAAAGTGAGCTAAATCTTGACGAAGCGTCTTCTCGTCATATACAAAAATACTCCCATCTCGTCCCATAACACTTTGTTCCGACCCCGAAATGCCTTTTGTTGCTTTACAATGTTTATTCGTGTGCTTCAACGTAGAGTTCCCATCGGCATTGATATAAGTGTTACAAACCCGTTGGAAAACGGTCAAAAGACCAGAAAAACGGCTATATTGTCGTTGGACTGCTGCTACTGTGAAGAAATTGCAGGAAAAAAAAAGAGTCGTTGGATCCGGTTCTCAAGAACCGGATCGCGAACCGGTGAGGAATTATCCGGTTCTGAACCGGTTCTTGCGAGGATAATGTGGAATCGGACAGGAATCGCCGGATTTTATAAGAACCGGGACTCGATCTTGCCGGAACCGGTGTTGACCGGATTCAGTTCCGGATTTTTTTCCGGTTCCGGTTCAGGAACCGGTTACCTTGGCCACCTCTATTTATGGATGACTAACGAATACTTTGGTTAAATAAAACATGCAGTTTGAATGTAATGCAATATTAATAAAATGACGTACAACAGACTCGTTGGCTTTACGTCGGATAGCTATATTATCCATACAAAAATATTGATAGTTTTGTATACCCTTTTTTTCATGGTAATTATTTCGCATCTATACGTACAATCCAAACACACTGCACACGTACGATATATATACCATAATACCAACAAAAATGACTTGCAGCTTCTTTAGTGGCACTTATTTTCTTCTTCTCCATGCATCCTCTTCCCTTGTTATCTCCGTTTACATGCATCCTCTTCCCTATGCTAGCAAGCCTTTAAAAATGAAATATGCCCCCTCCGTGACCAATCCTCTAGAGGTAACAAATGGTTCAATATTGATCATGCATGTTTAATTTACTGAAGGACCAAACTGCTGCATTTTGTAACCGCAGTAAAAAATGAGACACGTCAATAGAAAAGCATATTAATGGAGAAGAAATGTGGAGACTACAATCTGAACAAGGACATGCAGTGAATTTCTAAACGAAACTACGCGTCTATGCAACTCCAAGCTAGCACCTCAATTAACTTATAATTGACGTACATGACAATATTTGTCGACCAAGTCGTCTAGCAGGTTGATGAAATTAAAGGTGTAGTCATAGCTCGAAACTACAACAACAAGACAGTAAAAAACAAGCAAGAAATTAGAAACGACAATAATAATGCTCAAAGATTTGTTTATAACGCTAAACAAATTTATTATAATAAAAGTGGGATAACTTTTGTATATGTTCACACCTCTCAGATAAGTAGATGCCAGTAGCAAAAACATATATAACACTACGAAACAATTTTACCCGTGTAAAACTATCAATTCTCGTAAACTAAACTCGTTTAGTATGTAAGTCAAACAATAAAAATTGTTCTTTTAACTCAAAACCTTAAACTTCATTTTTGATATGGGATTAGATTTGCATTGACAGATCGATTATTGTAAATTGGTAAATGGTTGAATTTTTAGCCATTGTGTACATATGTTGTATTTCATATGTGAGATTATTTCCAGATGCCATAAAACCTTTAAAAATATTTTTAAGATATTAGAGTTGATTTTTCTTTCACGACTTTGAACATGCTTTGGCAATAGGTTGCGAAAGGACCACACGTACACAGTGCATGTATATTGACCAAAATTAACATGTGGCTTTTTGATGTAACGTATATCTATACAGTTTTTAATCAAAGTTTACGATTAGATCCAAAATCTGACACTATAGCAAACGCCTGTCTAACTATACTAACATATAATTTCAAAACGATGGACAAATGCATCAAATCTAATCGACGGTGAAGTAAGTTAACTAATGTTATATAGTATTAAAAAAAAAAAAAAAAAAAAAAAAAAAAAAAAAAAAAAAAAAAAAAAAAAAAAAAAAAAAAAAAAAAAAAAAAAAAAAAA
>LBNU01010853.1:0-18574 GCA_014162995.1 Artemisia annua | reverse complement strand
TATTTCTCAATCCCGAACGTATTCTATTTCATTTTCCGAAAATCTCTTTCTCGTATCCGTTTTAGTGTTTGGTATCCATGTGTGTGTGTGGTGTCGACTCAACAAGACTCGAGTGAACTCACGCTTCCAAAGAACTCCACCAAATAAAACCACAACAATACGCGCGACAAATCCATATAGTCTACTAAGTCATCAAATCATATTGTCAAAACTTATTGAACTAATCACCCCAATAAACTTCACCATGCATACATCTCACTTATTCCTCCAAAACTATATCACCACCTAAGAGGTCGTAGGATATGTTATCCATTATTAAATCTTTCCGACATACTTAACGAGCCCCCATTAGGTTCGTTAACTACGTAAGCTAGATGTATTAACGTCACATATCCGTGACTCGCAACTAAATACAAAATGCTTAGTATCTAGGAAAAGTCCTAGTCTTGTGTGTACTCGAAATTTATAATAACTCTCGTTAAATAATATTTATAAAAGAAAACACTACATTTTATTCGAAAATATTACTTTTCTAAATAATAAAGTTTCCGTTAAATATTAATCCACTTTTAATTCGCTAATTAATATTTAACGTTAACTTTGGTATTATTTACTCGTTACTTATAAATATATACAATTCCATATATATACTTATAAATTCTTATTGTCAAATTTATTCATTTGCGAGTTATTATTTATTTCGAGCTCACGAGTCCGAGTCATCACTCTTGGGCTATCTAATATCGTCTAAGTCCAAAATGTTCAAAATCACATGTTACGGCATTGTCGGAGTCAACCGTGACTAGAAAGTCAAGATAACTCCGACTTTGCACAAGTTCACAATCGATAATAATAAGCTATCGCCCAATAATATCAATGTTCAGATAACCCAATATCCACAATCAACTTCAACACTCGCGACCGTCTACGGTTCGCGTCTAACCTAACTCCGTCCACTATTAATTGACACAACGACACCATAACTTCTTCAACCAAACAAAACCTCAAGAGTCAATCACAACTACAACATACAACAACCATAATCCCTTGCCGTGACCGGACGGTTCTCAGCCCAATGTTCACATCATCAACCTAATAACAACAACAATAATAAATAACCAACAGGTGGCCAAGACCCTAGTGGTCTCGGCTTGTCCATTCTTAGCAGCCTCCTCGCCTCACGGCATCACAACAACAGCAGCAACAACTACAACCACACTAAGACTCATTTCCAAATTCTTAATCTAAACCTAATTATATCCACCCAGCTTCAACCAAACAATCAATACAACTCCGGTTCTCAATCCCAACACCAAAACAAGAACAGCAACATGAAATAACAAAGATACCGTGAGCTTAAGCTCACGGCTACACTACCCGACACACACAAACACGGATACCACTTCAGTTATTATGTTTTTATTTCAAAATATTAAACTATTTTCTTAAAAATGTTAATCCCATTAGTCTTGAATCCGAAATAATAATAACATCACGAGTTGACTCGGGAACGAGTCAAACCCACGCGTAAAAACGCGTTTCTCACCTTCTAGGACTTCAAACTTCATAGATCTATCAAAACAACAAGAAATAGTGGTGGGTTTATGCTCGAATGGCATGGATCCGTGGTGTAAATGATGGTTTGGTGGCGCGTGACTCACACCCTATTGAAGAGGATGAGATGGGGATTAATTTGAAGGTGGTGGTGAGCGGTGGAAGACGGCGGTGGCGGCGCTGTGGGGTTGGCCTGCGGCGGCTGTCAAGAGAGAGGAGAGGGAGATATGTGTTTGTGAGGAGGGTGATAAAATGAAATGAAGGTTTTAATTAGGTTAAGGGATATAGATACGAAAATTGCAAAATGGTCCTTGTCTTTTACATATTTTCAATTAGGGTGCTAAAACAAGGACTTACGGTGTATTATGTATAGACCCTCCCGTAACATATATATTAACTCGCGAAAAATATTAAACGTTGTCAATATAAGTTTTAATCACCACCGATCACTTCAAATACGCTTTTTCATGAAATTTGATAATAAACATGTCGATAAAATAAAACGTAATCGTTTCTTATTATATCCCGACTTTTACTTTCCGGGTTCATTTTTAAATCTCAAAAGTTCTTAATACTCGATTAAAGATACGTCATCATCTTCAAATAGATTTTCCACCAAACGTAATGATAATTACGTCTCTATTTATTTTGCATAACAAAACTTTATATATTACGTATTATTAGGTTCCTAGTGCCAGAGTCGAGGTAGTGCCTAACTTAACGCCAAATAAAAGGTCTATCGACAAATATTCCACAAAATGAATCAACAATTCTCATAATCTTTGAAAACCGTTTCAATAAAATTAACGATTCATTTTAAATTATAAATCGTAGTTCAAATCAGGTTCTCAAATTTACCAGTTGTCACACACAAGCCCCATGATAAGATATTGGCTTTGATTGGAGCAAGACGGTTCCATGGGAAGATCCAATGATTAGGACCATGAGCGGTTTTGATGAGGTGATTTTTCATGGGTCTCTAATCTTTTAACTCAACACAACTAGTCATATTACATAAATGAGAATGGTTCTTACAATATGAAAGTGATAGAGTGAAATTAAGAAATAAATGATAGGATATTAAGAAGTGACAGAGTGAAATTTATGAATCTATTTCTTTAATATGCTATCATTTTCTTTCATAATTTCACTCTATCACTTCTTTTCTTTTAGTAAAAATCTCGAGAACTAAAGTGTAATTACTTATTTCTAATTTCTTTAGTAAGTCTGAGGGTAAAAATGACATTTTGTCAATCAAAACTTACATTAGTAATACATGTCATAATTTTTCATTGTATCTTTGTGGATAAATTTCATATCTCTCCCTACTTTCATGATTAATTTCATATCTATACTACTATATAATGTACTAGCTTCATAACCCGCCCGTTGGGCGGGTTAGCTCCATAATATTACTTGACGGATTTTAAGTTTATGTACATAAATAATGAATAAAGCAAATATCTTAAACACAAAAATTGAAAAAAAAAAAAAAAAAAAAAAAAAAAAAAAAAAAAAAAAAAAAAAAAAAAAAAAAANAAACTGGAGACTGCAATATACTTTATATCTAACGAAATAGAAACATGATGAATGGGTCAAGTGGACCAAACTGGTCAAAAGACACACAAAGTGTAGTAAAATTGTTTAAAAAGTAAGAAAGTTTTGATCATGCTTATTTCGATTGTACTATAATTTTCCCATTTTACCACAACTTGTTACCCAACCCACCTTTATTCACCTCTAAAGAAAAATAATTCAACAACCACAAGATTAAAATTAGAGCTCACAGAGATGTTTCTAACTGGTTGAGAAGCTTTTCATACTAAAGAGACACTCGACAACAAATTTTGGGCTGCACTCGTTTTTTTGTTTCTTTATGGGTCTAATTTAGTTGTTTAGTTGTGGTGAATTGTAACCTGAAATATGGCGCCAACATCAAGTTAAGGATCAAGTTGCAGATTCTAATAGAAAAATACATATTGAAATGCAAAGGGCGTGTAACATATCAAGTCAATATTACCTCTACTACAGAAAACGAATGCCATCATATCCAATCTCTTGCCACATAACCAAACAATTATGACACTGAAAATGAAGATACATATACCAATTTAAAGGGCTGTTCGGATTAGCTTATTTTATGGCCTCATCGGCTTATCAAAATCTGGAAAGTCCAATAAGCTAACTTTTTTGAGCTTGTGAGCATATCAGTTTAACTTTATAGCTTATATGCCCAAAAAGCTGAGCTTATAAGGTTTTCCAGATTTTAATAAGTTCATAAAAAAAGCTAATCCAAACACCCCCTTAGACGGTTTTCTATGGCAGTGATTATTTATAAATTGAATAATCCAAACACCCCTTAACTATCATTATATTCAAATGTATATGGGTTGTATAACATATAATAGCATGCCACTAAATAAATCATACAAAATATAAACTGACATTATAAAATAATTCAAACAAACCTTCTCCAAGTAATTTAGTTACCTTGGTGCCTGGAACCAAATGAAAATGACGATCATTTTTCAAGAAAAAAAACAATCAACTTGGACAAAGATCAATCAATCACACCATCACACATACATCAGGCCATCTTAAAAATTATCATAAATAGGCTTGCTTTCAAACCGGCATGTGTATTAATATTAGGATAATGCTATGAAAATCAATTCCTTTAAATCCAAGCAATTAGATAAATCATCAAATCCATGTTTAAAGAGGCACCCACCTACACTCTTATATATCTATGTAGCTAAACAAAGGGAAAGAATATGGTAATAAATTAGACGATGTTACGGAACCAAATAAAAATTCTTGGCACAAAGTTAACTTTTACATATAATGGCTCTTAAATTAGACTAACGCATAACAACCTGCAACAATCAAAAGAAAAAAAGTTAACCTAATTGGCTATTAGATTCAATTTATAACGAATAAAAGGAATACATAACCTTCAAATTTTGATAATTCTAATTAACCCAAACTCACCTCCTGCAACTTATCTGAAATCCACTTACATATCATTGCCTTCACATTATCCCGTCACAACACAAACATAGCATCCCTACATTACCGAAACCAATATTCATTAAGATCAAATGACGTTACAAACCACAAAACTTACCCCAAAATTATTATCCTAACCTACTCAACCCAAGGTTCTTTTAAACTCGACAATAAACTGATGCAGAATCCGCGCATTTAAAGCCAACTAAACATCAAAAAATAACACACACACACCACCAAAAAAAAGAAAAAAAAAGAAAAAAAAAAGGCAGTACCTTGAATCCTTAGAAAGACGAATCATTTCCAAAACATAGCTACATTTTAGTGGGAACACATCTGCCCTCCATCACTGGCTCACCCATGTCAACGTTAACCTGAGGTAAAAACAATACCGAATGATCCAAAAGCATAAGATCCTGGCACAATGTTTAATTTGTACAAACACAATATTTTTAATTACCTTTGACTAAGAATCACTTGGTGGCCCTGTAGAAGCCATCTACGTTATTTAACAACACAAGGTCTCAACTTTCAAGGTCTGCTTTTAGCTTCAAAAAAAAAAATGTTAACACGTTGTTAGTTAACATTAAGAAATTTGTTCAAGCATTTTATCAAACACATGTTATACATTGATTTTAAATGCTAAATTAATAAACAGACACAATTTCAAATTAACCATAGCAACCTATTATGGATAATCAGATAACACTTTAACAATAAAAAGCACAACATAAAAATAATCATAGCAACATACAATGATAAAATACTCAATTCTGATTGGTGCAGTCAAACAAAGATAAAAGAATCAATAATTAGATAAACCACCAATCAATCAATTAATCAACTTGTTTTTGTAAAATGACGAATTCACAAACCTGGTTGATAATGATCAGTCGAATATGTGGTTTATAAGGTTTGATTTTGAAAATAATATATGTGTTATGATGATCGTCGTAGGTTATTTTGTGTTTTGTGTGAATGATTGCAGTAGGTTATTTTGGGTTTTGGTTATTTGAATGAATCGGTTACAACAGGTTATTTGAGTGAGGGGAGGCGTGATTTTAGGTATGACTGTGAGATTGCCGAATGTTTAGGATCATTTGATTTTGAATAGGAAGCGGCCTAAAGAATAGCTTGCAAATATTAAAGCATGACATGAATGGTTTGTATGTATCTAACACAAAAATCCACTTGCTCCATTGGTTGACATCTCTTGAGTGGGAGGCAAGACCAGGGTTCGATTCCCATAAGCTTTCAAAGCATCAAGTACAACTCATATCTTGCCTCATATATATGTAAAGATTTGGGACTATTCTATAATTAGAAAGGCTTAAAAATTCAGACTTTTTTCTTGCTTATTATGGAAAGATTTCAAAATTAATTTGTTAGGAAGCAAGTTGGTTAGGAATTTTGTTAGGAAGCGGTTGATTGTTCAAACTAAAATTATTTAATATCTCCATTTTTAAAGCATGAATACAACTAAACGTGTAACCAAATAACGCAAAATATAATCACACGGTACCCGCCGCCGCATTACGCGGGTACCGTTCTAGTATATCTAAAATACAACTATTAAATAGATAATCTACAATGCTTTCAAAGCATATTAGAATAAATATGAAAATTTTAAATTTAAGAAGACTAGATATGAAATTGTCTTCTTTTTTTTTTTTTTTTTTTTTTTTCTTTTTTTTATTTAAGAGAGATGATGTATTTTCTAGTAGGGTCACTTGTAGCATTGAATAATGTTAGATATTTTTTTTAGATCTACAGTCCTACAGAACAACATAATACAAGAAAACTTTGTCCAAATACAAAAGTTATTTATGATTAAAAGAGCGTTATATTGAGAATAACTTCTAAAAATTTAACTTTTTAAGGGCAAATTCGTTAAGCAACTTTATCAAAATTGTATTTGAGCACGTCACACATCTTGGAAGTTGGAATATGTATATATATATGCATGAGCATGCAAGTCAAACCCTTTCAACCCAATTAACTATCACATTCTTTATTTTCTCTTCACTTTGCAGCTTATAAAATTACGATCATTTACTCATGTTTAAATCTAAAAGTGTTAACATAAATTTCTAACCATGAGCCATTTAAGAGATATATATTATCTTGTTTTTTTTTCTACGAAGTGTCCTTTCTTATAGATATTTTGGATAAGGGACTTTATCCTTCAATTAAAAAAGACAACTTGATATAAAATTGGTACCAAAAAAAAAAAAAAAAAAAAAAAAAAAAAAAAAAAAAAAAAAAAAAAAAAAAAAAAAAAAAAAAAGTTTGTTTTATAAGGGTGTTTCATTTCATTCATGATCATATCTCCAAACACAACTAAAAATGTCTTCTCCTAATTGCATTTTTATCATCTCTATATGCTTTCAACTCTTGTTTTTCATTTCTCGAGCTACCGTCCCAACTTCAAAGACATTCACTTATGTCAATGAAGGTGAATTTGGAGATTATATAGTCGAGTACTAGTTATAATACCCGTGCACGCACGGGGTTTTTCCAAAAAATTTAATTATATAGTATTATCGTTTAAAAATAGAAAATCTTATATATTTTTTAAAAAGCTAGAGCATCAACATGTGCGAAAGTAAGAAACATAGTTAGCAGAAATTGTAAATATAACCGTGGCATCGACCTTGTATTGGATTCTTGAGCGTGTCTCCTTATAATGTTATTGGGTCAAATGTTCTTTGATCACATAAATCAAATTTATTTTAAAATTTTTGTTTACTATATGGATATATAAGAATTTACCCGTAAAAATTATGATATAAGTACAACTAATAAGTATGCATGAGTTTTTCATTATGTATTAATATCAAATATCTTGTAAAAAATTTATTGGATGAAATATTTAACTTTGTTTAGCTGACATAGATGTTAATGTTGAGGTTGATGTTGTTGTTTAACTTCAACTATTGATATCATGTTGTACAGAATGTGCGAGTTTAGTAGCACATAATGAGCGTTGATGAAGTTTTTTAATAATGTTTTTCCAGATATCCGTATATAAACTTTAAATAATAATTACATGAGTCATTATAAGTACAAACGCATATATTTATTTTCATATCATCGCAACTCGTACTTACCATTTGATATTTATATTACCGTTAATAATAATTTAACTGTATTTAATATTCAAACCCGTGTACGTATAGATTAAACTTTTAAATAGGATAACATGAGTTCTTATTTATATTTAACGTACAAAGTAAAAAGATATTTTAATAGATAAAGTTTGAAACTACTATTTATTTTAAAAGTATTTAACGTATATTAAAACTAATTTATACATTTATAAATTTTGTAAGTTTAATGGATGAAAGTCTCAAACCAATACTAATACTCATGTAATTGTAAACAAAGTTCATATTATAAAGTGTAGGGGGTATAAAGTGTAAGGGGTTATTTGTTTATTATTTAAAGTTATTAAAAAATATGGAGATTTATAATTTTACACTTAACTTCATATAATATATTTACAATTCAACCACTAATGTTTTATTAATTACCTCCTCTTTTTTTAAGTTTTTATTTTTATAAATTTGACACCTATATTTTTATGTGTTTTTTTTTGCTCAATCAAATTCTCCACCAAATTTATTAAAGTTTGACCAAAATCAATTCAATTTTGACTTTTTATTGGCCAATCATATTGCTCGATTTCGCCTATGTGTCAAAATCGAGCATTCCTATTGGTCCAATTTTATTTCCACTAAGATTGTTTTGTTAAAAAAACTCCGAAATGATGTAATTCTTTTATTATATAAAAGATGATGCAAATTATCGACCTGTTGGCATATTCAGCAACCCATTCAGCCTATGTTTTTACAATACCACCCCAAATGCATTCACTTTAGCTTTACGTATGGGTACAGTTCGATCAGAAGCACGAATGTTTTGGGTATGGGAAGCTAATCGAGGTAAACCCGTTAAAGAAAATGCCACACTAACATTCGGAACGGATGGAAACCTTGTCCTAGCAGAAGCTGATGGTCGAGTTGTCTGGCAAACGAATACCGCCAACAAGGGTGTGGTTGGTTTTGAGCTACTTCCAAATGGTAATTAAGTTGTTTAATTTCACACTATTTTAAATTTTAGTATTGTAAATAGAGGAATGCTAGAACCGCGTAACAATTTCACAAAAAAAAGTTCCGCACGCTCCAATCACTCCCTGACATATCAACATGTGAATNTTTTTTTTTTTATGTGTCTAGCATTCTTCTTATAAATAACCAGTGCAAGTCTTTTGTCTAGTAGTATCCGCATGTTTTATAAATAAAAATATCTTGAATTCAAGTCTCAATAGTATACTTTACTTACATTTTTTTAGAATTCTACGTTTTTTAATTAAAAGGGTACATATTTACAGGTAACATGGTTCTTCACGACGGGAAGGGTAATTACATATGGCAAAGCTTTGATTCCCCAACCGACACTATCTTGGTGGGTCAAGGTCTCCGTGCCAATGGTGTGAGTAGGCTTGTGAGCCGAGCTTCAGAAAAGAACAACGTTGAGGGACCATATAGTTTTGTACTCGAGTCACGAAGGGTAGCTTTGTATTACAAGAGCAACAACTCCCCTCACCCAATGGTTTATTGGTCAGTTAATCCATGGATAGACAACGATACAAGCACTTTTGTCAATCTAACTCTCAGATCAGAACCGCGTTATGATAATGATTTTTCAATGTATAAGTTGTTCTTTAGTTTTGAAGTGACGAATTCGAACCCATTGATCTCAAGACCAGCTAGCAACTCAGTGTTTTCTAAATACAACAATACGTTAACGTATCTTAGACTAGGTATAGATGGAAACCTTAGATACTTCACATACAGTATCGACATACAAAACTACGCGTGGGACCTAACGTATGCTTTTCTTGATAGGGATTCAAGTGAAAGTGAGTGTCAGTTACCTGAACGATGCGGAAAGTTTGGGTTATGTGAGGATAATCAATGTGTAGCTTGCCCGACACCAAATGGGCTAAGTGGTTGGAGTAAAGACTGTGACATAAAAAAGGTGACATCTTGTAAAGCTAGTGATTTTCACTATTACAAGCTCGAAGGGGTTGATCATTTTACTATCAAGCACACAAGAGGAGATGAAACAAACCAAAGGCAATGTGAGAGCAAATGCTCAAGTGATTGTAAGTGCATGGGGTATTTCTACCACACTGATCAATCGAGGTGTTGGATTGCTTATGATCTGAAAACATTGACGAGAGTCGGGAACTCAACTGATCTGGCATACATTAAAACACCCAACAAGTAGTAGCTGCATCCATCCATTGATCGACCTCAAGAGCTACTAATTTAAGAATACATATGTATACAAATTTTTTATCGTGTTACGTTTTTAAATTATGTTTCTGTGTTAAGTTATTTGCATAAAGATACGTAAATCGATCGTAATAAAAGTCTAAGAGTGGTTATAAATGACTTCACATCTCTCAACAAGTGTTTCTTACAAGGCCGGAGGTAATATGGTCTCAAACATATATCATGTGTGAGGGTCATATGTCACGCACGATCCTCATTCGTAAGTTTACAAACGCGCAATAATATGTTAACCTTTTGCAAACTAAATGTCGAAAATATACGAGCTAAATAATAATCCAAAATGGGTTAAATTCATTTAACAGCAAAAGATGTTTTCAAATGTTCAAATATCATCAATAACCCCGAAAAATACCACTATGCCTTTCAAATTTAACATTTTTGTGTTGGTGTCGTTATAAACTTAGTTTTAACTTGCAAAAAATGTTAATTGACACACGTGTAAGTATAACAAAATGAGAGAAACACATAGTGAAGTGGAAATGTGAAAATTCTTATTATGTCAAAGTGAGAGTTACATAAGTATTTAAACACAGAAAAGGCGCCAAAATGTTAACTAACTAACAAATCTGTTACACTAGCTTCTAGAACACTCTGCATCACATTTGACCACATTTGTATAAGCTTCTATTCATCATGAGCATCATCTTGTGAGGTTGATGTAGCTGAGTCATGTTTGTTCCTCTGTTTGTGTGAATGGCTTGTACAAAGGAGTGTTTGGATTTGCATTTATCTGTCTCATTATCCCCCCCCCCCCACCACACAAATTGGTAGTGTGTAAGGATTACACAAGACCAATTTGGACAAGCAGTTGTAATGAAGAGGTTTGCTTAAACCTTTTGTAAGGATGTCTGCTAGTTGATCCTTGGTGGAGATGTAGATAGGTTTGATTTGTCCAGCCTTTATCTTGTCCCTGACAAAATGACAATCAATCTCTATGTGTTTGGTCCTGGCATGGTGGACTGGATTGGAAGCTAGAGCAATAGCTGAGATGTTGTCACATAGGATAGGAACTGGAGTAGTAAGATGTAGCTGGAATTCCTTAAGTAGACACATGATCCAAGTGATTTCACAACTAGTGTCTGCTAATGCCCTATACTCAGCCTCTGTGGATGATCTAGATACAACAAGTTATTTCTTGGATTGCCATGAAATAAGGCTGGAGCCCAGAAAGATAGCATAGCCAGTGACTGACCTCCTTGTTGTTGGACAACTAGCCAATTCACTATCACAATAAGCCAGAAGGTTGAGAGGGTTGTGTACTGGAAACATGAGACCTTGTCCAAGTGTGAGTTTGATGTATCTGATGACTTTAGTAAGTGCCTTCATATGTGATGTTCTTGGTTGTTGTAGAAATTGACTCAAGGCCTGTGCAGCAGAGGATAAGTCAGGCCTAGTGATTGTGAGATATAACAACTTGCCAACCAGTGTTCTATAGATGGAAGGGTCTGGAAGAAGATCACCATCATCCTTTGAAAGTTTAGTAACAGGATTGAGTGGTATGGCAGAGGGTTTTGTGTCAAGTAAGCCAGCATGATTGACCAAATCCATTGCATACTTTCTTTGTGTCATTGCAAGACCATCTTTGTTTCTGAAAAACTCAATGCCAAGGTAGTAGTGAAGAGGACCCAACTCTTTGATACTGAACTTCTCATTAAGATTGACTTTGATAGATTTGATCATGGTTATGTCATTGCCAGCTAGAAGTATGTCATCCACATATACCAATAGACTGAGAAAAGTAGTACCCTTTTGGAAAGTGAAAAGAGAAGTATCCACATTACTTTGTTTGAACCCAAGAGATACAAGAAAGGTTGTTAACTTCTCAAACCACTGTCGATTTGCTTGTTTCAGACCATATAGAGACTTTTGAAGCTTGCATACAGTGTTTGGTGGAAGTGTTTGTAAGTAACCTTGGGGCACTGACATATAGACTTCTTCATGTAAATCACCATGAAGAAAGGCATTATTGACATCCAGTTGTTCAATCTCCCATCCATGATGAATTGCAATGGCCAAGAATGTTCTGACAGTGACCATCTTTGCAACTGGTGCAAAGGTTTCCTGGTAATCCACACCCTCTTTTTGATTGTATNAAAGTGAAAAGAGAAGTATCCACATTACTTTGTTTGAACCCAAGAGATATAAGAAAGGTTGTTAACTTCTCAAACCACTGTCGATTTGCTTGTTTCAGACCATATAATGACTTTTGAAGCTTGCATACAGTGTTTGGTGGAAGTGTTTGTGAGTATCCTTGAGGTACTGTCATAAAGACTTCTTCATGTAAATCACCATGAAGAAAGGCATT
Organism: Artemisia annua; assembly: GCA_014162995.1. Taxonomy (NCBI): domain Eukaryota; kingdom Viridiplantae; phylum Streptophyta; class Magnoliopsida; order Asterales; family Asteraceae; genus Artemisia; species Artemisia annua. The sequence continues at coordinate 6,343 of LBNU01010853.1, read as the reverse complement.
ATTGATATCCAGTTGTTCAATCTCCCATCCATGATGAACTGCAATGGCCAAGAATGTTCTGACAGTGACCATCTTTGCAACTGGTGCAAAGGTTTCCTGGTAATCCACACCCTCTTTTTGATTGTATCCTTTGGCCACTAATCTTGCCTTGTATCTCTTAATTGTACCATCTGCATGAAACTTGATCTTCCATACCCATTTGCTGCCAATTGGTATCTTTCCAGGTGGTAACTCTGTATGAATCCAGGTACCATTCTTCTCTAAAGCTACAATTTCCTTATCCATTGCCTCTATCCATTTTGGATTTTTGATTGCTTGTTTAAATGAAGTTGGTTCAATGTGCTTGTCAAGGTTATTTATGTAATGTAATGAAGGAGGACATAAATTTAAATAACTAATGTAGTTTAAGTGATGAAATTTATGATTGTGAGAGTTGTGAGTTGAAGATTTAGGAAGGTGATAGTGGAAATCTTTGAGTTTAGAAGGTATTTGTTTGGTTCTGGTTGAAGTTCTGAGTGGTGGTGGTGGTGGAGAAGGTACTTGTGTGCTTGGTTCAAGGTTAATAGAAGATGGAGAAGGTGATGATGATGAGTCTGGTGTAGATGAAGTAGATGAAGGTGTAGGTATTGGTTCAGTGGGTATGGGTGATGGCTGTGTTGTTGTTGGTTCTGACACTGATTCAGTAGGTGTGGGTGATGGATGTGATGTTGTTGGTAAAGGTGTAGGTATTGGTTCAGTGGGTATGGATGGGATTGTTGAATTAGATGATGTTGGAAATGGTGTTGTTGGTATGAAAGTAGTATGATTGGGAGTATATGAAATATAGGATGGTGGTGTGTGTGTTGTAGAAGATGGATGTGGTTGTTTGGGTTCTGAGAAGGGAAATTTGACTTCATCAAAGAGTACATTTCTGCTTGTGATGGTTTTATGTGTGTTGAGATCATAAAGGATATAACCTTTTTGGTTGTTTGGATATCCTATTAGGACTGTGGGTGTTCCTCTTTTGTTAAATTTGTCAGTGGTGTGATTGTAGGCATATGCAAGACAGCCTATTGTTCTCATGTGATCTAGGATTGGTGGTGAGTTATGAAGTAATTCATATGGGCTTTTGTTGTTTAAAGTGGGAGTTGGTAATCTGTTGATGATGTAAGTGGAGGCTAGTTGACTGTAACCCCAGAAATGGATAGGAAAATGAGCTTGAAATTGGATAGACCTTGCCATTTCTAGTAGGTGTCTGTGTTTTCTCTCAACTCTGGCATTCTGTTGTGGAGTGTAGGGGCATGATGTTTGGTGAGTGATACCATGTTCTTGTAAGTATGAAGTGAAAGTGTTGTTAATGAATTCTGAGCCATTATCACTCCTTATGGTTTTGATTTGTGTTTCAAACTGTGTTTGGACAGACTTGTGAAAGATTTTGAAAGTGGAAAACACATGTTGTTTGTTTGGTAACAAATAAGTCCAAGTGGCTCTGGAATAATCATCCACAATTGTGAGAAAGTAAGAACATTTATTGATTGTTGGATGCCTGTAAGGGCCCCATACATCTAGATGAATGAGTTCAAACTTTGACTGTACATGAGAAGAACTAGAAGGAAATGGTAGAATATGATGCTTTGCTAAAGGACAAATGGTACATTTGTTTTCTGAATTACAAGGAAACATGGAAATATTTTTGATTTTCTGTATGACTTGAAGTGGTGTGTGTCCCAACCTTGTGTGCCAGAGATGAGAAGTGGTAGAATTGATTGTGGATGGAATTGCAGAAGTTTTGGTTGAATCAAGGAGATACAATCCACCATGGAGGGTGCCTGTTGTAGTAGTGCCATCATGGTCCTGAAATATGAACTTGTCATGAGTAAAAGTGACTGAGAAAGGTGTTTTGTGAAGTAGTTTGCTTATGGTGTAACACCCCCAACTCAAATATGGCAGCTATCGTGCTGGGGGTATTACGAAAATAGAAACCAGGCACATTTATAGTAAACGACCACAACTCGGGACGTTTGAAATGTGACCAAAACATATCATTCGATTTACAAACCGTTTAGAGTACAAGTACTCTTTAGTCAAAGTTGCAGCGNTGTCCCAACCTTGTGTGCCAGAGATGAGAAGTGGTAGAATTGATTGTGGATGGAATTGCAGAAGTGTTGGTTGAATCAAGGCGATACAATCCACCATGGAGGCTGCCTGTTGTAGTAGTGCCATCATGGTCCTGAAATATGAACTTATCATGAGTAAAAGTAACTGAGAAAGGTTTTTTGTGAAGTAGCTTGCTTATGGAGATTAGGTTTTAGGTGAAATTGGGTATGTAGAAGACTTCATGGATGGTGAGTTTGGGTGTGAGTTGTACTGAACCAGTGTACTGAACCATTTTGGACTGACCATTGGGTAGGAAAACAGTTATTGGTGTGGTGAGTTTGGTGATGTTATGCATGAGACTTAGTGAAATGCAAATATGATCTGTGGCTCCACTATCAATGATCTATATAAAGTATGATTTGGATATATTAGAGGCAATGAAAGAGTGCATAGTAGCAGTAGAGTTAAATGAATGAATACCTGTCATCTTAAGAGGAACTTTGACATTGTGAGAGAAGGATAATATACCTGCCATGTGAGGTGTGGTGCTAGGTGTGTCTGGCTGTGCAGATTGCATCATCAATAACACCTGGTTGAGCTGGTTTTGCAACTGATCCATTCTAGCATTGACTAGTGATTCTGTGTTGTTTGTTGTCCCAGAAGTAGAGCATTCATCAAGGGGACTCATTGGTGGTAAAGTGTCACTTGTAGCCATATGAACAGACCTAGTTCCCCTGTTTGTAGTTGCAGATCTTTGAGATGGTGTTTGATACTTGTTGTGTAGAGGATGACCAGGTGGATAGCCCAAAAGTTTGTAGCATTCTTCCTTTGAATGACCTTCTTTCTTACAATAAGCACAGAACACACCTTTCTTAAAACTGCTTCTCCTATCACTGGAATTGTTAGAGGCAGTGTTGTTTGGTGGATTTGATGGATTGTTCCTATGAGGTGGTATGTAGGGTGAATTTCTAAAGGAATTGAGAGCTATTGGAGTACTAGAGGACTGTTTGATTGAATCTCTTTGCTTCTCTTCCTGTCTTAACATACTGTAAGCTTTTGCTACCAAAGGAAGAGGTTGCATTAACAAGATTTGTCCCCTAATATTTGCATAGCTATCATCCAACCCCATAAGAAACTGTATTAGTCTCTTCCTCTGCTCCCTTTGACCATTTTCTTTCCCTTTTTCACAAACACATTTACAAATACAGGCATATGGGGCTTCAGTTGCATCTAACTCATCCCACAGACCTTTAAGTTTATGATAATAGACCTCAATTGTACTGTTTGACTGTTTTAGTTGCACTATCTCATTTGTGATTTGGTAAATTCTGTGACCATCTAACTGTGAATAGTGTTCTTGAAGTTCATTCCATAAAGCAGTTGCAGAGTTAACAAAAGTTAGATGATTACCAATCTCTTCTGAAACTGTATTGAGGATCCATGAGATAAGTATATCATTAGCCCTTTCCCAATAAACCCTGAGTGATGAATCAGCAAGTGGTTCTTCATACTCTCCAGTAAGCAACTTCAACTTGTTCTTGGCACTCAAAGCTATCAAGATTGATCTTTTCCATGACCCATAGTTAGGATGGAAGTAGAGGGGATGATGTGGTGAATTGATGTCATCTTGTGGAAAAATGGTTGTAGAATGAGTTTCTGGATTTTCAGTTGTCATTGTTGATGATTCTGTAAAGGTTTTGAAGGAGATTGATGTGAGGAAGATGAATTTGAACAGTAAAGATGGTGATTATATGGTTTTTGATTGATTTTGATGAAATTGAGTGATTCTGGGTTGATTTGAGTGAAATTGAGTGATTTGTGATTGATTATGATGATGTAATGATGGATTGTGATGGTTGTTATGATGGATTATGGTGATTTGTGGTGGAGAAATTTTGGCGGGAAAGTTTGTTATGACAGTTTTAATGGTGGAAATTTGTTATGATGATCGGAAAAAGTTGTTGAGAGCAGTTATCCACCACATTGTGTGGTGGAGTGGCTCTGATACCATATAACAAAATGAGAGAAACACATAGTGAAGTGGAAATGTGAAAATTCTTATTATGTCAAAGTGAGAGTTACATAAGTATTTAAACACAGAAAAGGCGCCAAAATGTTAACTAACTAACAAATCTGTTACACTAGCTTCTAGAACACTCTGCATCACATTTGACCACATTTGTATAAGCTTCTATTCATCATGAGCATCATCTTGTGTGGTTGATGTAGCTGAGTCATGTTTGTTCCTCTGTTTGTGCGAATGGCTTGTAAAAAGGAGTGTTTGGATTTGCATTTATCTGTCTCATTAGTAAGAATGTGACATGTTATTAGTGTCTCATTAACATCTCATATTGAATTGTAGGTTACATACACTTAAGTATGTAATCAAATAATTCAATATAATAATGATTGCTCCTAATGGTACTTTAAATCTTAACCGTTTTATTTGTTAGTATTGATGGACATACTAACTCTTAAGCCTATATATACGCCTAGTCCTCTCTCTACCCAAAACACACAAGTAGAATCATTTAGCTATCCATCAAGCTCTCTACACTCAAGTAGGTTAAGGGAGAGATACTAGTCGTACTTAAAGTGTTCTCTACATCATGACAACATTCGCTTCCGCTTCGGGTATGTTTTACTCGTTCATGTTATTATGTGGTTATTATCGTATTCTAAGATCATTGTGGCATAATAGTTTAATGTGTTCATCATGTATATTTGATGCTAATGTCTACACATATGAATGCTTACATGTGGTATCTAGAGCCAAGGTTTTGAGTACGATAATAATCTGTATTATAAACGATCTCGTATTGCTAGAAAATTGTGAACCGTTAATTTTGTCATGGAACAATTTATTCTCGTCTTGTTTGTACCTTCTATTAATTTATGTGATGGACTTGCATATTTTAATTGGTTGATGCATGAAAAGTAAAATGATAGAATACAACCTGTTAAGGAGATAACATAGTTTAATTTATGTTTTCACTTGGACTTACTATACCGTAGAATATGTTTTGTTAACATATTCATTCTTTTTGTCTTATGCAATTCACTTATTTATGAATCTTGATGTTACACCCTTATTGCTCTAGATATTTTCATATGCCTGAAAACTAGAATTATTACCGCTTCCGCATAATATATATTTCGGTGTATAATAATAATAACAGTTTTGTTAAAAGGTGTCAACATGCATCTCCCTAATTATCTTTGCGTAAATGTTTTTCTAAACATTTGACCAATTACCTTGTTGTTTAAGAACAATATAATAATGTTAGATTTTATTATTCTTTAGACATAATGAAGTTTGGTTGAGTAACTTAAACCATTTGTATATTGTTACTTAGCTAGTTACTGTGACTTAATAAAAGACATGTATTTGCTACCGTATAAAATTGATGCAGTAATTGTTTCCACTATCCTTGATATATGACTAGTAGTGTTGTTAGAGTTTACATATATTTTATGTTTATTATTCATGATAATTATTATAGTAATGTGTTTATTAATAAATGTTATGGTACTGGTTATTATTATAACGTATTAACAATCATTTGTGATTTTGTTTTTGATATATTGATTGTTTCTCATTATGCTTAATAACTAAATTGATTGCCATATTAAAGTAATTGATGACATTTTGTAACTCTCGTATGTTTTAAATCTTCATTGATTACCTTTAAAGCTATTTATTTATTATATGACATTAAGTGAGATTAATTTGTTAATCACCAAAGTGATCAAGTTGATTTCAAATTTGTAGTCATATAATTTATGTTGTTTCATAGAATGCTATTACGGATTTATTATTAGTTGATAGAAATTATGAATTTTTCCCAAAGGAAAAATTATTCTTCTATAACTAATAAACTTAAAGATGAAAATTAGTATACTTTGTCATATGTATATAGTTATCAAAAGATATGTATATATTTGACGAAGTCTATTTTATTTTCTTGTAAAGTTTTATTGCATTCTAATACCAATTTAAAGCTATTTATATATTATATGATATGAAGTAAGATTAATTTGTTAGTCACCAAAGTGGCCAGGTTAATTTCAATTTTGTAGTCATATAATTCATGTTGTCTTAAAGAATGCTATTATGAATTTTTTATTATTTGATAGAAATTATTAATTTTACCCCAAGGAAAAATTATTTTTCTATAACTATTAATCTTAAAGATGCAAAATAATATACTTTTGTCATATGTATATAGTTATGTTAGGAATACGATTTTTGTATAAGAAAGATTCG
>LBNU01010852.1:84548-96079 GCA_014162995.1 Artemisia annua | reverse complement strand
TTATTTTAATTTCACATAATAATTAATTAATAATTACATATTAAGTCCTTTTAATTATGAAACTCATCCAAACAACCCATGAACTATTTTTACCCACTTTCTAACAGATTTTAATAAGTTCTAATTCAGTCCACAAGTTTTAGAAAATTACAAAACAACCCCTACACTTATCTATTTAAATCGATACACAATAAAAATACCACAAACCTAAAATTAATTCCCAATCATTACACCATCACTCCCAACAACCTTAAACTTCATTAAATTACCAGATTCCATGTTCAAAACCCTAACCCTAAATCGAATTGTTTAGGGTTTCTTTTATTCATTTTCTTTTTAATTTTAACGATTAGAAACAATTCCACAAATCATGATCCAAGCCTCCACAATTTTAATCAGTATTTTTCTGAGTTCATACACATTATATAGAGTCCACTAAAATTAATGTTCATGCCCAGAAAATTAATATCGAATTATTTAGAGTTTTGACACGTTTTTAAGGTTTAATTCGCAACCGACTTATAGAGCATGCATGGTTCGTGTTTATTATTTTATTTGAGTCTCTTATGATGTAAGAAACATGGGAAAAATACCAGATTAATTATTGAACGTGTGGAACGAGCTTAATGAATTTTGGTCCTTAGCGATCACCACGACAACAATAAATTCCCCACAAGCACACGACTGATCCCACGACCTTGTAATCATTTTTCACAGATCATATATGATGTAAGGAACTCAGGAAAAATGGAAAAAAAATTATAGAGGGTCGAACGATTCAAAAGGAATTTTACCTCGTTATTGAACAAGAATTCGACAAAAGGAATTATAAGCCTTCAAAACTCGAACCACTATTTTTCTGAGATTTTTCTAGCCTTTTAGAAGCCACGAAGATTATGCAAAACCTCCAAGAAAAATCGTATGGCCGATTGGAATTTTGTGGAGTTTTAGGGTTTTTAACTTTTTATTTTGTTAAATCGTATGGTGAAAATGGAATGAAAGTGATGCGTATCATATAATTGATCTTGGGCAATATTTAGGCCGACTAAAATGGCCTAGGAATGGGCTAGAATTAGTTTTGTACAATTTCTAAATTTATTTTGGTACTTATCCAATTTATTTTATTTATTTCCTTATGTTAATTTATTTACACTGTGTTTAACACAGTAAAAAACGCCATTTTCTTCCATATTAAGAATCATCAGCCAAGAAAAACTAGTATCTTCAAGGTAATTGGTTCGTCAACTAGATGAGTTCCGTTCTGAGATTGACGAGGATGAACTTCGTCAGTTCACCTCCGACTATTTCATTCCCCTTGCGGTGCATCCGGAAGTACCGGAGCCAGACGCATGTATCGCAGACTTCCCTGAAGTGAAAATAGGGGTACACACGCGCTTTTTTGAGTTTGCAAACCAGCGCGTGCCTATATCCCTGTTTTTGAGCGACATGCTCAACTTCTACCGTCTGCATATCTCTCAGCTGCACTGTATAGGTGCGACAAAAATAACAAACTTTGAAGTAAACTGTCGTTTACTTGCGATAAATCCTACTATCAACCTTTTCCGCGCGTTTTACCACACAACGTGGTCGAACGGGTGGGTAACGTTTTCGAAGCGCCCAGGGCGCTATCAGTGTTACACTGAAAAAGTAGACGCCCTTAGGGGTTGGAGGGAAAAGTTTTTCTGGATAGATGATAGGGTATTCTCTTCGCTCTCTGAGTTTTATACTCAAAGATCACTTCCAAAGGATGAACGCCTGATCCCGGTTCGTATAGCACAGAGGATGCGGAGACCATCAATGAAACCCGCATCCCCATCAATACCTATCCTGAGGAGTTTTTGGTTCACATGGGACTTAGTCGCAACTATTTCCAAGGTTTTGATGAAGTGCCAACATTTCTTGATGAGAGCAGCCGGGGTGGGTGCTTATCCTTTCTTATCCTCGCGTTTATAATGTAAGCGCTCTTGTAACTTTATCAACTAACTTGTTCTTTTCTGTTTGTTCATGTGTTGCGCAGAGATGGACCTATTTGCTATGGTGAAGTTGACGAAGCCCACGCAAGTGATGTGTCGCAGCTGCAAGTGCCTGTGTTCGCACAACCGCGCGACATCCTTAACCCGTTCGCCCTTGAGAAAGAAATTCCGTTGAAGGAGTGCTTAGAGGCTCACCTAACAAGGGTTGCGCGTAAGAAGGGCATGAAAGGGAAGGCTATTTTGTGCGGCGTTGGTGCGGCCCATCTTCCCCGGTCTGATGAATTCCCGTCAGCGTGCCGACGGTATCTCAGGAGGATAGCAGCCTGTTGAGAAGGCTGAGTGAGGTTGGGCAGTTGGCATCTATGGCTAGTAGCTCGGGGCATAGACGCGCTCGCAACTTGTAGATATCATCATCTTTTTAGTATATGCTGATTTTGTAACTTGTATAAACTCATGGTTTTGTTGAATAATAATGTACATCTTTTTGTACGGTTTGTATCATTTGTACTTAGATTATTTGTCTTTTTTGTGAAAGACTTTCCAAGAGTCAAAATTACAACGTACTTAGAAAAATATGTATTAAGTCCATAACTTAATAAATATATGTGAATAAAAATTCATAAGTGTACGGATAGAGTCGCAGCGTGCGGCAGACACTATATCAAGGAACCAAGAGTCTTGGCTCCTAAATTGCTAAACGTGCACAGCTTACGTTATTTTGCGTATCATCGTGGGACGTGCATTAAACTTACTTCAACGTCTTGAAAGTAAGGTGTTTAGCAAGGATGCGTGATCCAGTGTTGATGGGTTTGCAACCCTCTTACTCAACGAGTTATTTAGTAGGTTTACTCATCCTTTCTGCCATCGTGGGTCTTAATAAGTGCATGCACGCCATGTAGGCAAAATATAAAGTAACAATATTGAGACATAAAAAAAAGAAAATGTAAGCAATAAAGTTAAATGTGTTATGGAGTTAACTAGGAACCACAACGTTGTATTAATACTTGCAAGTTTTTGAAAATAAAAAAGAATTCCCTAAAAAAGAAAAATCAAGTACACGGACATTTATTGGGCACTTACTAAAGTGCAGAGTTGTCTGTGCGTGGGCCGTAGCCTGTCCTAAAGATAGCATCTCTTGAGATTGCAGATGTTCCAAGTGCGTGCTAGCTCATGGCCTTCCATAGCAAGCAACTTGTATGCGCCGTTGCCTAGTGCTTCTGTGACCTCATAGGGTCCTTCCCACTTGGGTCCAAGCTTGCCCGTGTCTTCTGCGTGGCTTGCATCGTTGGCGCGATATACAAAGTCTCCTGGCCTAAAAGAAGTGTTTCTGACTTTTGCATCATAATACTTCTTCATTTTTGACTTAGCTTTTGCTTCACGTATAGCTGCACGTTCGCACCTTTCTTCCAACAGATCTAAGTCTACGCGTCGCTCGTCGTCATTAGTTGTGACATTGACTTCCGCCGTGCGGATAGTTGGCATTCCAATCTCGGCTGGTATGACAGTTTCTGTCCCATAGACAAGAGAGAATGGCGTATCACTGGTGCTAGTTTTTATTGTCGTGCGGTGCGCCCATAAAACATGCGACAACTCATCCACCCATCTTCCTTTATGTTTGTCAAGGCGCGCTTTTATTCCTTCGCCCAGACTACGATTCGCGCGTTCAACCAGACCATTGGTTTGTGGGTGCTTAACTGACGCAAAGTGTTGTGTGATGTTTAATTGCGCGTACCATTCTTTGAACGGGTTGTCACAGAATTGTTTTCCGTTGTCCGAGATAATTTCTCCAGGTAGGCCAAAGCGACAAACAATGTTGTCCCAAACGAAGCGTTTGACTTGGTTACCTGTGATACTTGCCACTGCTTTTGCCTCAATCCACTTGGTGAAATAATCTATGGCCACTATGAGGAATTTTAGTCCCCCCGCTGCAACCGGAAAGGGGCCTGCAATGTCAATGCCCCATTTATAGAATGGCCATGGTGAGGTGATGGGTGTCAGTTCTTGTTGTGGTCGACGCGGGATAGGCGTGTGGACTTGGCAGTCGCTGCATCTCTTTATCATGTCGCGCGCATCGCGGTGCATAGTAGGCCTGTTAGCCTTAAAAGTTATGTTATAGTTGGGAATTGCAATAGTATTAATGTGTAAGGACTAGTCTTGCCATATGGGTATAGATTAGTGTGTAAAGTAGTATAAATACCCTCCTAGTGGCAACTAGGAAGGTTGGATGTCTCATTGTAACACAAGGTGTGTGTGATTTCCTTCTTTCTCTCTCTAGAAAACACACACACCTTCCCATTCTTTTAATCTAATAAATACCATGTCTTTTCTTTATTTCGAGCATCCCCGACCTCCTGAAAGTGTATCTTGGTAATAACAAGTGGCATCAGAGCTAACCAGGGGTGATTCGTAGTGTTTTGGGGTGTAATTTTGTGTTTTATGGGCTGTTGGTACGTGTTTTATCGAGTTTGGTGATGAAATTATCGAGTATCGGTGCTAAATATCGAGTTTGGGTGCCAAATATCGAGTATGGGTGCCAAATTTCGAGTATGGATTGCGAAATTTTAGAGTTATCGAGTATGGGGCAGATTCTATCGAGTATGGTCAGATTCTACCGAGTATGGTCAGATTCTACCGAGTATGGTCAGATTCTACCGAGTATGGAAGAACCTACAGAGTTGGGACAGACTTTACCGAGTATGAGCAGCGTTTACCGAGTATGGGTTAGACTTTACTGAGTATGGGCAGCATTTACCGAGTATGGGCCAAATTACCGAGTAAGGGGCAAAATTTTTGAGTAATGGTATTTTCTTACCGAGTAAGGGTCTAACTTCGAGTAAGGGCTTGTGTTTCGAGTATGCTTCATATAGTTTGCCGAGTAAGGCTGGTCCAACCTTATCATTTATCGAGTAAGGATTTCTTTTGGGCTAATCTAAACGAAACTCTACTAAAATTGACTTAGGATATCGAGCAACGAGATGGGATTTTGAGTAAGGAAATATCAAACTATTATTACATAAACCAAAACCCTAACCTCATCGAATAACCTAATGTCTATATACCCTAAACCCAAACTTCCACCTTAACTAACACATGAGATTATCGGTAAATAAATCTTATAGATCATGATTCATTTCCTTGTTTCATTATCATCAACACCAATATATCTCAAACCACCTCAAATCACACCACGAATTGCTTAAACGATCCTGATCAAGAATCACAATCCAATAACAACGGCTAGTATCAGATGTTTGTGACTAAGGGGATTACTCTTTATTATTTATTTGGGTTTAAAGTGAAGTTTTACGGATGCGTGTACTTATTTCATCTTCTTTCTTTCTTCCCTTCCGCGAAGATGACTTGTTTGGGCATATATATATTAATGTTGACGAAGACTTGGATATCTAGTTACTTTTGTGATTCTTTCTCTCTATACCCACAAAGTAACTATCACTCTCAATGTCTCACGTAGTTGAGGATATGTCAAGAGGCATTGTGCTTATTACACTTTTGTTAGTTGTATATGGTACACCGTTCTTAGTCACAAGATGAAGTACAAGCTTAAGTCACAAGTCTGGGAATCTTACTTCATTCTCAAGTTCGTCATATTGAGCTTTTCCTCCTGAGTTGATTCAGAGGTTGATAAAGAGTAAGACGATTTCATATGGTATCGTTAGTAGATTGGGATTATCGACATCTTCACACGTGCTGATTATGTTTTATGCTAAAGTGCTTCCGGTTAATACCTCACGTGCACAATGTTACGCTGATTTCGATGAGATCGCAATCATCAAGGGAGAGAAATGTGTACATCAGGGACGTACAAAAGGTTCACGTGACCAGGCTTAACCGTTTCTACCTTTTTTGGTTTCATGTGTACATTATGGGCTGATTTGTAAGATAGCTGGAATGCATTTTGTTGAAGATGAAGATGTTGATACTTTGTTCCCCCTAATAGACAATCTTGAAGAAGGTCGAGTCTACAGTCTGTTCTACATTTTCCGCTACGTGTTAGAAGACTAAAGACGGATTGCATTTAATTATCAAAAGACTTCTTCAGATTCAGGGCATTCATCAGAAATGTTGTCAGTTTGGGGGAGAGCACTAATTAGGGGATAGTGTACTCATTGTTGTTAGTTTGCAATTAATCCCTAATTAGATTTGCTCACACTATTCTTCTGCAAGTAAAGACATGGCAGCTGAGATGTTTCTGGAAGCTGAATGAAGCAATGAAGGTTGAAGACCACTCTCAGAGCTGTCGTGCTTATATTTTGTATTTAATCTTACTTGTAGGGAACGTTGTAAGCAATTCCCATATAACATCACTTTAGGGAGAGATTGTTAGCCTTAAAAGTTATGTTATAGTTAGGAATTGCAATAGTATTAATGTGTAAGGACTAGTCTTCCCATATGGGTATAGATTAGTGTGTAAAGTAGTATAAATACCCTCCTAGTGGCAACTAGGAAGGTTGGATGTCTCATTGTAACACAAGGTGTGTGTGGTTTCCTTATTTCTCTCTCTAGAAAACACACACACCTTCCCATTCTTTTAATCTAATAAATACCATGTCTTTTCTTTATTTCGAGCATCCCCGACCTCCTGAAAGTGTTTCTTGGTAATAACAAGGCCAATAGTATCCTGACCGTAAAGCGCGCGCCACAACGGACCGTTGTCCTGAGTGCATGCTGCATGACCCTGCGTGGATTTCTCGGAGTACGTAATTTGCCTGAAGAGGTCCAACGCACCAAAGCCATGGTTGTATGAATGAACGTCGATATAGGATACCGTCACGAAGTTCGAACCTCTGCGCTATGCGCCGTATCCGTCGAGTGTCTTTCTGTTCCTAGGGTAATATTCCCTTGCTTATGAATTCTATGATAGGTGTCATCCAAGTAGGATTCTCTTCTTCTATCACTGTGGATATTTCCATCTCAGAGATGGATTTATTCTTCAAGGTTTCCACCAATATCTGTTTTGACAGGTGCGCAAAGCTTGTGGATGCGATCTTACTTAGCGCATCTGCTTTTCTGTTTTCTCCACTAGGAATTTGTTTGATGGTGAACCTGTCGAAATTCAGGATTAGGGACTTGGTGTTGTCGAGGTATTAGATCATGTGTTCCTCCTTAGCCACATATTCGCCTAACACGTGATTTGCCACTAATCTAGAATCGACATTTGCCTCTAGGTTGCGTACACCCATTTGAGTTGCTATGCGTAAACCAGCAAGTAGGGCCTCATATTCTGCTTCATTGTTTGTGGCTGTGGATTCAAAACGCAATGCATAGGTGAGTTTTGTTCCCTCTGGGCTAGTGAGGATAAGGCCTACGCCTGATCCATCCTCGCATGAAGATCCGTCCGTGAATAGAACCCATGGTTCTTGTAGCGTTACCTCGCTTTTTGTAGGTGGAGTATCGGTATCTAGCTTCTCACTGATGAAGTCTGCCAATATATGTCCTTTAATCGCAGTGCGTGGTCTATAAGAGATGTTATGCTCGCTCAATAATACACTCCATTTTTGTAGCCGTCCCGATGCGTCAGGTTTAGAGATAACTTGCTTGATTGGTTGGTCCGTAATTACAGCTATTGGGTGCGCTTGGAAGTATCTGCGCAATCTCTTAGCTGCGAAGACTAGAGCTAGGAACAGTTTTTCCATGGTAGTATAGTTAGTCTCTGTCTTTTTTAGTGCTTTGCTTACAAAGTATATTGGTGTTTGAACGGAGTTCCTATCTGTTAATAGCACTGCACTGACTGCTCCGTGAGTTGCAGATAAGTACATGATTAATTCTTCCCCTGGCCGGGGTGCGACAAGCTTGGGAAGTGCTGCTAGATGTTGCTTGAGCTGTTGGAAAGCTTCTTCTGCTTCCGCAGTCCACCGAATGTCTTTCTTTTTTGTGCACTTCGTGAGTGTCTTGAAGAGGGGGAGTGATTTATCTGCTGACTTGGACAAGAATCGATTTAGTCCAGCGAATTTGCCGTTTAATGACTGGACTTCTTTTAGCATGCGTGGTGAGGGGAGTTCAATGACAGCTTTTGTCTTTTCTGGGCAGGGCTTAATGCCATCAGGTTCTATTAAATACCTAAGGAACATACACTCGGTGGTGCCAAAGGTACACTTCTTGGGATTTAACTTCATGTTGATCCTTCCCAGTGTTGTGAATGTTTACTCAATATCGCGCACCAATTCTTCCTCAGTGTGACTCTTGATAACCAGGCCATCGACATAAACTTCCAGGTTGCGACCTACTTGATTTTTAAACGCAGTGTCTACCAATCGCTGGTATGTTGCTCCCGCATTCTTTAGACCAAAGGACATTTTTGTATAGCAATAGACCCCTTGACTTGTATGGAAGGCTGTTTTCTCTTCATCTTCCTCAGCCATCTGAATTTGATGGTACCCTTTGTATGCGTCTAGGAAACACTTAAAGGGGTATCCACACAGAGATTCTACCTTCCAGTCTATCTCTGGTAGCGGGTAACAGTCCTGTGGACTGCTTTATTAAGATTAGTAAAGTCCACGCACATTCTCCACCTGCCATTGCTCTTCTTTACCAGTACTGGATTGGAAAGCCAGTCATGGTAGTAGACTTCCCGCATGATGCCTGCGTCTACGAGTTTATGTACTTCCTCTAGGATGGCTTTGGCGCGATCTGGTGCTTCGCCGCGCTTCTTCTGTCGTATTGGAGGATATCCTTGTCGGATTTTTAGCTTGTGCTCTGAGATAGATCGTGGTACCCCAGTCATGTGTTTAGGTTCCCACGCAAAGAATCTAGGTTTTTCTGCAAGAGTGCGCACACAGCTGCCCTGCCTTTGTCAGACAGTGAACCTCCAATCGATACCTCTTGATCTGGGTAGTCGGGATGAATTGCAACCTTGATGTTTGGTACCTTAGTCGCGCACTATTCTGGGATATTCCCCGTTTCACTTGTCACCGTGTTGCAGTCTTTGGGTGATGTAGCAGTATTGTAGATGGTCACAATGCCTCCATCCGCTGGGAATTTGAGCATCCCATGTGCTGTGGATGGTACAGCGCGCATAGATGATATTCCAGGTCTTCCAATGATGCCATTGTACGGTGAAGGAGACTTGATTACCATAAAGTTCATCCAGGTTGCTGTAGAGTGTTGTTCATCACCAACGACTACAAGTAAGCGCAATTGCCCCATAGGCCATATCTTCTCTCCTGTGAAGCCAGTCAGCGACGTCGTGGTCGGAATTAACTGACTTTGTATCTCAGGTCGCAGCCTCTTGAAACAATGTTCATACAGAATGTCTGCGGATGCTCCTCCATCAATATACATGCGGCGGATATCGTGTCCCCCTGTATGTATCTCAATGGTTAGCGGCTCTACTACTGCGTTGTCCGCAGCTAGAGTGGGGAAGGAGATTTCATTCCCAAAAGAGAATTTTTGGCTGATTTTTTGCTTCGTCTTTCGCTGCCATGACTGTATCATGTAAATAATGTCAGCCTTATCTTTGGGTATCTCTTTCTTACCTCCATTCTTTTGTTTATCCTTTCCTTCTTTAATATTCTTAACGAGGTGATCCATTCTACCCTCTTTTACTAACTTGTCGATTAGTTGTCGTAGTTGGACACACTCGTTGGTGGTATGGCCCTTTTGTCCATGGTATTCGCAGTATCCATTCCCTACACGTCGATCCTCTGTGGTGCGCATTGGTGGAGGTTTCGGGAAGTTTGCACCTTCTATTACAAATATCTCCCTCGGAGTCTTCGTGAGGGGAGTGTATTTGTCATTATCTCGTCCGTTTCCCTGACTGCGATAATTCTTGCTGCGATTGCTACTCTGGTCATTGGATTGTCTCCTAGGCTGTTCTTGTGGCCTATCGTTTGAGTAGCCTTTTTTGCTATCTGCAGCAGCTGCTTCTCCTTGGATAAAAGATCTTGTGTGCTTCATTAGTTCATCAAAGGTTTGGGGAACCTTATCATTTAATTTCCTAATGAGCTCTGGGTTATTGACCCCATTCATGAACCCTGAGATTTTTAGTACTTCAGGACACGCCTTGACGTGTATACATTCATCCTTAAAGCGCTCCACGTAAGCACTCGTTGATTCCCTTGGCGCTGTTTTACTCAGGCCAGTTCAACAGGGTTCTTGGCGCACTTCTTTCTCTGAGTGAAATTCAAGCGGAATGCTTTTCGCAACTCTTCAAACCCGTTTATGCTTCTTCGTGGAAGCTTGCTAAACCAAGTTCGCGCATTCCCTACTAATGTAGAGTTAAACATATGGCACCACACAGGTTGTGGCCAATTTTCGATAGTAGCAGCGGGTTCAAAAATTTTTAGGTGGTCATCAGGATCACCCGTTCCATCATATGTTTTAACATTGGTGGGCATGCGCCTTTTCTTGTGATCCGAATAATCGCTGATGCGCCGTGTGAATGCATCAACCTTTTGGCGACGCCAAGGAAGAGATATATCTTCGTCTTCTTCCTCGCGATGTCTTCCTCTGGACTTCCAGTGTCCTGTCTCTTTGTCCTCGTTGTCCGAGGAGTCACTTGAGGAAGAATCGTCCCTTTTGCGGCGCTTGCGCCGTTTTTCCTCAGAGTCCGAGCTTGAGGGGCTTTCACTTGGGGAAATTCGTCTCCCCAGTCTATCATGAATTCTTCTGCTTCCAGACCTTGAAGAGCTCTCGCTCGGTGAGCGTTGCCGTCCAAGTCTATCTTGGATCCTGCGATTACCAAGTCTAGCGTGGACATTGGTACGCCTCTCATTGTCTTCGTATTCCTCCGAGTATTGTGAATCGGATGCTGTACCAAGTCTAGCGTGGACATTGGTACGCCTCTCATTGTTTTCGCGCTCCTGGTAGCGCGGTGGGGATGTTTCGTTGAAGTTAAGCCGGGCTTGTAGGCTCTGACTTGACCTTCTTCTTGCCTCCTCTTGCATGAGGTTAGTTAAGGTTTCGTAATTTTGAGATACAAAATTACTTAGCTTTAACTCAGGCGTGTCCACCTCCAGCTCAACGATATCTGCTTCCGTATTAGGTCCCCTATCCCGGTTAGGCGCGCCTGGCAGCACAGTGTTGTCCACAATGGGTGCCGTTTGATGGGGAGTATTGAAGAGAGTGCGCTGAAGTTCTTCAGAGCTTGGAACCACCGTGGTGATCTGGGTAGTCCCTATGGGCAATTCTATCGATGGTAGAATTAGGGTTGGGCCCGATTCTTGGTGACCATGAGCGTTGGTTGTTCCAGAGTCCTGCCTAGAGGTTGAATCTTGATGGTTCCTCCTCTGGGGGTCACCACGTGTTTTTTCCAACTGCGGAGTCCACTGGCTTGAGTTTTTGTGTTTCGTCATTCTAGTTCTTAGTGTAGGGTCTCACGGATGGCGCCACTTGTTGAAGTTGGGCGTTCCTTATTTGGGTTCCTGTTCTCGTACCAATCAGATCTTAATACTTGAGACCTGCGCACTAAGAAAGCTAACAAACACCGTTAGGCTTATCGTGGGATTGTCTCCCACGATTATCCTCCGGCGTGAGAGTAAGTAATCGGTTTTAGGGTTGTATTGAAGGGTTAGGGTTGTAAGTCGTACCTTTAACGAGAGT
>LBNU01010852.1:60465-76935 GCA_014162995.1 Artemisia annua | reverse complement strand
TAATAAGTATAAGGGAAACATGGGAAATGCTGTGAAGGCCTCAGCACGTTGGGAATGGAAACCTAAAGGAATTAGCTCATCAACCAATCCCAATGGTGTATCAATGACCTTTGATAGATTTAACTATATTGATACACGAGGCAGATCCAAGTCAATCATGGCATGGGTCTCCAAAAGAAACTAACTTCTTTATTATATGTGCAGAAACATCCAAGATCAAAAAGATCAGATCAAGGGATTTCATACAGTGGATGTTCAAGGCACATGACTGGCAACTTGTCCTATCTATCTAACTTTGAATATTTTGATGGACAAAATGTCAGCTTTTGAGGAGGAGTTAATGGTAAAGTTACTGGTAAAAGGTGTTATTAAAACTGGTAACTTGGATTTTGAACCTGTGTACTATGTAAAAGAGCTTAAGTATAACCTTTTTAGTGTGTCACAAATGTGTGATAAACAAAGCAATGTTCTTTTTATTGAAGATATATGTTTTGTACTGAAGATATGTGTTTTGTTCTCTCTAAGGATTTTAAGATGCCTGATGAAAGTCAGATCCTTCTTAAAATTCCTAGAAAAGGCAACTTATATAGCTTTGATATGAATAACATTGTTGCTAAAAATGATTATGCTTGCTTGCTTGCAAAGGCCACAGTGGATGAATCCATGTTATGGCATAGAAGACTTGGTCATATTAACTTCAAAACCATTAATAAGATTATTAAAGATGGTTTGGTAAGAGGCTTGCCTCAGAAAAGATTTGAAAATGATCAAACCTGTGTTGCTTGTCTCAAAGGTAAACAACACAGAGCTTCTTGCATGTCAAAATTGGTTAACTCTATTGCTCACCGACTTCAAATGTTACATATGGACTTGTTTGGTCCTACATTTGTGAGCAACATAAATCTTAAGAAATATTGTCTTGTTGTGACTGATGATTTTAGTAGGTTCACATGGGTTTTCTTTCTTAGAACTAAGGATGAAACAACTGGCATCCTTAAGACCTTTATAACAAAAGTAGAAAACCAAAATGATATGAAAGTTAAAATCATTAGGTGTGACAATGGGACAGAGTTTAAGAATAGAGTTATGGATGATTTTTGCAGAGATAAAAGGTATTGAAAGAGAATTTAGTGTAGCTAGAACTCCTCAACAAAATGGTGTTGCTGAGAGGAGAAATAGGACACTAATAGAGGCTGCTAGAACCATGTTGGCAGATTCAAAATTGCCAATCACATTCTGGGCTGAAGCAGTTATCACTGCTTGTTATGTGCAAAACAGGGTTTTAGTAGTGAAAACAAAGAACAAGACATCTTATGAGTTATTTAGAGGTCGACTACCTATTCTAGACTTCATGAGACCATTTGGATGTCATGTTACTATTCTCAATACCCTAGATCATCTGGGTAAATTTGAAGAGAAATCTGATGAAGGGTATTTTGTTGGGTATTCCATGGTTAGTAAAGCTTTTAGAGTATTCAACTTAAGAACCCAAAAGATTGAAGAGAATCTGCATGTTGAGTTCCTAGAAAACAAAGTGAATCAAAAAGGAACTGGTCCAGAAAGGCTGTTTGATCTTGATACTCTAACCCATACTATGAACTACGTGCCTATTTCTACAGGTACATCTACTTATGATTTTGCAGGTTCAGAAGAGTTTGTTGATTATGATGAATCAAACAAGGATCAAGAGAAGGATCAAGATGAATTCATTCTGCCGATTTGGGACTATAAAGATTATAATGATGTTCCAAAGACTGGAGATGCTCAACCTTCTAAAGATTCTAGTAAAGAAGGTGATGGCAACAAGAGCACTGAAAATCCTGAAAGCAGTGGGAATTCAGATTCCACTGCTATGCCAAAAGTTTCCACTGCAACACCAGAAGTGGAAGATACAACTCCAGTTACACAGGAAGCTCAAGCCAATGATGTTGAAATCTCAAATATGCCAAATGAGATTACAGTTCCTCATACTCCCCATACTTCAATTCATAAATCACATCCTCTTGAGAATGTGATAGGAGATGTTCAATCTGGAGTTAGGACAAGAAGGCAATCTAAGTTGCCTGACATTCATGGTTTTATCACTGAAATCTATGAATCTAAAGATCATGAAGAAAATAATGAATGTCTCTTCATGTGTTTTCTGTCACAAATGGAACCAAAGAATGTATTCAAGGCTCTTGAAGATGAAAGTTGGGTAGAAGCAATGCAAGAAGAGTTGCTCCAGTTCAAAATTCAAAAGGTTTGGGTACTATGTGATTTACCCTCTGGCAAGAAGGTAATAGGTACAAAATGGGTGTTCAGAAACAAAAAGGATGAAAGAGGAATTGTAATGAGGAACAAGGCTAGGCTTGTGGCTCAAGGATACACTCAGGAGGAGGGTATTGACTATGAAGAAGTGTTTGCCCCAGTTGCAAGAATCGAAGTAATTAGGCTATTCCTGGCCTATGCATCCTTTATGGGCTTTAAAGTCTGTCAAATGGATGTAAAAAGTGCTTTTCTATATGGGCAGATTGATGAGGGGGTATATGTTTCACAACCTCCAGGCTTTGAAGACCCTGATTATCCAAACAAAGTGTACAGGGTGGTTAAAGCATTATATGTCTTGCATCAGGCTCCAAGAAAATGGTATGAGACCTTAACAACCTATCTTATAGATAATGGGTTTCATAGAGGGAGAGTGGATCAAACTTTGTTCATCAAGAAAGACAAGAATGATATCTTGCTGGTTCAAGTATATGTTGATGATATCATTTTCGGATCTACAAAGACTGAGATGTGCAAAGAATTTGAGAAGCTTATGAAGGATGAATTGAAGATGAGTTCTATGGGTGAACTCACATTCTTTTTGGGACTTCAAGTACAGCAAAGGCCAGATGGAATTTTCATCAATCAAGATAAATATGTGGCTGAGATACTAAGGAAGTTCAAATTCTCTGATGCAAAGTCAAATAGCACTCCTGCAGACAAGTCTACACATCAACTTTTGAAGGAAAATAGTGGTGAAGCAGTTGATGTGCACATGTACAGATCTATGATTGGTTCTTTGATGTATCTTACATCATCTAGGCCAGACATTATGTTTGCAGTGTGTGCTTGTGCAAGGTTTCAGGTCACTCCCAAGTTTTCTCACTTGACTGCTGTGAAGAAGATTTTCAAATATCTTAAAGCATTTCCTAATCTGGGATTATGGTACCCTAGAGAATCTCCTCTAGAATTGGTTACTTACTCAGATAGTGATTATGCTGGAGCAAGCTTAGATAGAAAATCTACAACAGGTGGATGCCAATTTCTTGGTAATAGATTGGTGTCATGGCAGTGCAAGAAACAAACAATGGTGGCTAATTCATCAACTGAGGCAGAGTATGTGGCTGCTGCAAGTTGCTGTGCTCAAGTTCTATGGATTCAACATCAACTTTTGGACTAGGGGTACAATTTCATGAATACCATCATTTATATTGACAATAGTAGTACCATTTGCATAATTAAGAATCCAGTTCAACACACAAAGACTAAAAATATTGAAAGTAGACATCATTTTATAAGAGATTGTTATGAGAAAAGGCTAATTCAGGTTGTCAAAATCCATACTGATGATAACTATGCTGATTTATTAACAAAAGGTCTTGATGTGGGTAGATTTCAGTACTTGGTAACAGGTATTGGAATGCTTAATCCATAAAATTTTTGTGTCTAATGGTCTTTGGTGTTGAGGGGAGGTTTTGGTACGCAAATTGTTATATACATGTTTGTATAAGTTTGTATATATTTGCTTGTATTTTGTTTGTCTACTAACTTTTATGCAGAGTCTAAAGCAAATAGTGGAAACAGAAAGGCAGGCAGTGGTAAGTATTGCTCTCACAGTGGAAAAAGAAAAATAGTGAAACTACAAATGCTTCTATCAAAAGAAAAGTTTTCATTGATTCAAAGAGAGTACATACAAACACCATCAAAACAAAAAGATAAAACCTAAAACAACCTACACCCCTACACCCTACACAAGCTACTCTGCAGGCTTCTTTCCATTGCCCTGGTAGTTGTGCTTGTTCTTCTGGGCACTCTTCCTTTTGTTCTCAAAGGATGACTGCATTCTAGGACAAGCAAGCCCAAGAACTTGTGGAGGAGGCCTTGGTAGTCTTGCAGGCCTCTCTGGGATGGAGATTTGATTCATATTGGAGAGAGCTGCTCCCAAAGCTTTAGTCAGAGCCCTTGGCAACTCCTTGGTCAAGGAGTAAGACTCATCATCATCTAAATCATCAGATGAGCTGGAGTAGAACTCCAGAGATGGTCCAGGTGCAGGTGCTGGTGCAGGTGGAGGTTGAGCAACAGGTGCTGGCTTGGTAACAGGCTTAGCAGCAGCCTTCTTAGTTGGCTTCTTAGATGTGGAGGCTGAAGCACAGGGTGGAAAGTACCTTGCCCACCCTGATGCCTCTGAAGAAGACTCAGAGGACATCAATATCTCTGTGTCTGAATCTGAGGAGAGGTCAATGATGATAGGAAGCTTGCTCATGATTGATTTTAGGGTTCTGTGGATGTTATAATTTGTTTTGGTGAAGATAATGGAGAGCCGAACCCCTTTATATAGGCAAAGTCACCTAAAAGGTCTCATTAATTGAGATATTTACTTTCGCCTATTTGGGTAGGTTGAAAAGTAAATATAGATATTATCGGGTTGACTTTGGAAAGATATTTGTGAATAGTGGCTTGGTTAAAAGTAACTTTGGTTAGAAACAAGTTTAGTTATGAATATTCTTAGTATTATACTAACACTTGCATGTACATAACCAAATTTTTGATGGGAGTTGATCATAAAAGGTGTATAACTGAGATACACAACAAATGGTTATTGATTCACCATGTCTAACACACATAAGAATCAATTAGTCCATAGCAAACGGCTACTGATAAAGACTTAACAAATCCGTTTATGGTTGATATTTTACCAAAAACTATATGGTTATCAACTCACCATATTCTTTATGATTAAGAGTTGGCTAGTCCATAGCAAACGGCTCATGGTAAAGAAATATCATATCCGTTGATAGCTGGTAGTTTGCTAAAAACTACCATGAGAGCAGTCCAATTTTCACATGTTTAACTTACCACTGCTCTTGAAAATTTTTGTGAAAAATTCCCACTGCTAGTTCACAGTTTCCACTGCCAGTGTTATTTTTACCACTATTGAACTAGCCATTACAACTGTTGTGTCAGTAACAAACTTTTTACTAGCCTTTGAGAGTAACTGCTCTCTGATGAGTGTGTAAATACTCATCATTTTTGTCTTATCTAAACTGCCAAAACATCCAAAAACACCCAAATATGCATCAAAATACTGAAAATATCCCAGGGTTGTGTTTTATATGTTTTAGATGCAAAATGTTTGAAAACAAATGAAAAACGAACAAAGTTTGCATAATTGGCAGTTACAGTCCCTTAACTTTCAAAACTTGTCAAATCTAGTCCTTGAGCATTTATTTTGGAAGAAAAGTCAACCAAAGTCCTTTGAAAATCACAAGTTGTCATAATTAGTCTGATGAGTGCTCAAACACTCATCATTTTTGGTCAAATCTGAAACGCAAAACATCTGAAAACACGTAAAAACACATCAAAATGAAGAAAATATCCAAGGATCGTGTTTTATATGTCTCAAATGCAAAATGTTTAAAAAAAATTGAAAAATGAGCAAAGTTTGCAGATTTGGCAGTTTTAGTCCCCCAACTTTCAAAGATTGGTAAAAATAGTCCATAGAGTTTAAAAATATGGAGTTTTATCATTCAAGGTCCATGAAATGTTTTAAGTTGTCAAAATTGGTCCTTGAATGAATTTTTGGGCAAATGGCAGAAAAGGTCCCTGAAGTTTTGGAAATTTACAAAAATGGTCCTTGGGTTTGTAAAAGTGAAAAAAATGGCATTTATGGTCCTTGTGTTATTGGAAATTGACAAGTTTGGTCCTTTTGGCAATTTTGGATAATGCACATATTCAGTCCCTCAAGTTTAGGGAAATTGCAAAATTGGTCCTTGTGTAATATAAACCATACAGACCTGTTTTTCTTTATAAACCCAAAACCCATCAAACCTTATCACTCCACCAGTCCAAACCAATATTCCCCAAGCCCTTTCCTTTACCCAAAAGCCCAAAACAAAAACCCCTGGCCCAATTCCCACATCAGCCCAAAACACAAATAATAAAAACAATACCCTTTCCCCCGTTTTATCCTTACAGGTCAAACCGGGGTCAAACTTCCCCCACCTTTCTTCTCCCCCACGTGAAGTTGGTACCATGCTACTGTACACCACCACTCCTCCACCTCAGCCTCCCACTCCTTGTTCCCCCTAACCCCAGAAGCCTCCAAGATGCATTAATTATCCCCCAAAACCCTCCAAGCTACCGCAACTGCTCTTTGACAAAAATGGCGCCAAAAGCAATTTCAAAGGTTGAGATTTGTTTAAGTGATCCAAGGGCTGGAATTTAAGGTGGGATTCATTCAGAAGGTCAAGAAAACCCTAGAGGTGCCCTATATAAAGGAAGAGATGGAGAGAGAATGAAGTTTTAGCTTTTAGTTTAAGTCTTTAATGTCGTTTTTTTTAGTTATCAAAAATTCTAGTGTAATTTCAGTTTAGAAGCAGTATTTAGGTGATCTTGTTGTATTTGAACTCAACTTAATCAATCAATTTCAGTTAATCTTTGGAATTCAGTTTGTGCTCAAATTTCATTCAAAGTCTCCAATTTCTTGTATTTCAATTAAATGTTGTTTACTTGGTCTCAAAATGTTGTTTGAATCCTGTTAAGGTTGTTTGAACTCAAAAACAAGCATAAACTCATAAAAGAAAAGAAAAGAAAAATACAAAGAAAAAGCACAAAAATATAAAAAAATTGAGGAAGAAAGAAGAAAACAGTTGCAGTAGCAGAATGGAGATGAAATTTGGTTTAGAATCCCATGGGGGATGTTAGGATATGGATTTGATTCTTGGTTCTAGCTCTCAGCTGGTTCACTATCTTGGATGTCAAGTAAATCTTCCACCATTAATTTTTACATAATCTGTTTTAGTAGTTGTAAATGGTAATCAGCTGTGCAAACTTGTTTGTTGATGTTTATGTAGTGTTAGTCTAAGTTTACATTCCAGCTTTGGCTAGTAATCAGCTCTTTCACTTTAAATTTGATCCTTGACTTTTGCTTAAGGGGTGTTTGGTTCAAACTGTTATGCTGTGTTGTTGTTGTTGTAATAGGTTAAGTTTTGTTTGTCCAACATTCTTAGGCTTATGCTAGATTACTTTGACCATTTCCTTGGTCACAATCTCAGAAAAAGTCAAATCTCAAATTTAGCTTCCATTTTGTGCTATCTGTTAAAGTTTTGAGTCCTAATTTTCATCAAACCCCTGCATAAGTTAGTGATTTAGCTCAATTCAGTATAATTTTAACTTATAACAACATTTTAAGTCATTAGGAATTACTACAAAGTCACCAAAGTCAACTTTGATAAAAATTTCACAAAGTCAAATTATGCATACTCAGTTTTGTAACAAACTTCAACTCAATCTCTAGGGTTATTTTGTTAATGAAAACTCAAAGTGTTTGTTGATTTGGAATCCTCACCAGCTTGTGAATCAATTTCAAAAAGAAAATTTGGATTTGGAAAAGATTTGGTCATTGAAATCTAAGTAGGAAGTTGACTCTTGGACTGAGAACATCCCCTGCACCCAGATTTTTGAGAAAGTTCATTTGATCACAAGTGGGTGATTTATGGATCTATGGCTGAGATTTTTGTTGTTTTGAGTAGTTCCCTAGGTAGTATTTAGGTATTAGGAAGTAGTTAGCTAGGTTTTGCTTATTAAGTGCTTAGAATTAAGCTGTCTTTTGGATCTTTTGAGCATGTATATACTCAGTATATACTGAGTGTGTGTGCTTGATTGCTGTTCTCCCTTTTGTTCTTATTGAGATTCTTGTTGTTATTGTTCATTGTTGCTTTTGTTGTTGTTTACAAGCTCTCATAAGCCTTTGTGAGCTTTGTGCTTATTCAAGCTTATACCTGCTTATTGTGTACTGCTGCTGTTTATTGTTCTTGTGGTGTACTTGAGTGTGTGTTCTTGAATTGCTGTTTTGATACTTGTTGTTGTTGATTGATCATGTTCTTGTTCTTGTTGTTGTTGTTATTCATCACTTGCCCAAGTTTATTTGAGCTTTTGAGCTCATTTGAGACTGTGTGAATTCAAAGAGAAAAGAAAACAAAAGTTTTGAAATTCATTTGGAAAACTCAATCTGTTTTGATTTGTGGAATTGGTTTAAGTTTTTGTTAGTTAGAATCTTTTTTAAGTAAGAAAATTGAGTGTGTGTTGGTGAGTTAGTAAAAAGAAAGGAAGACAAAAAGAAAAAATATATATATTTTTTTCAAGAAGCCAAGGGCAGGATTCGAACCTGTGTCCCTTGGCTCATAACAGAACAAACACCACACCAACACTTACTACCAAAAGCGCCCTAGGGACTTACGTTCATATTCTCCTCACTTTTTTATTTAACCACTTGTTGCTTTTTTGCTTATTTGGCTTATTTGCTTAATTTCTGCTTATTTTTGTACTGTGCCACCATCTTGTATACTTTTCTTAGGTTCTAATTAACTTGTAGTAATTACTAAAAATTTCCAGATTTATCTTTGTGGGTTTAGTATTTATTAGAATTAATTTTCATTTAATTAGTAATTTAATCATAATAAAAAATATAAAAGTCAAAAAAATGTTTTTCTTTTTTTCAAAATTTTCTTTTTACATTTAGGACCTAGGAAAATTAGTTTGACACCCGTAGCCTTTTTATTTCAAAAATTTGACGTTTTGGGCTCGTAACGAATCCCGGTAACGTCTCGTTTTCATCTTTGGCTACGTTTTTGGTTCTTTTAGGGTATCTTTAGCATTTTATAACTTTTTTAAGTAGTTTTTAATTTCTAATTTCATATTCTTAGGTTAAACTAGGTAATTCCACTTTTATTTTTGTACGTTGACGTTTATTTAAACGTAAACATACGTTTTTAAGTTTTAAAAGTTTTTAGATAACTTAGTTTCACGTGCTTGTTAATATTGTTCTTGTGAATCGTTTTCATCTCATTTCCATAGTTTAATCATCACAAATCTCTCTTACCAATCATCGTTTCATAAACGCTTGATCTCATAATCGTTTTCGATACAATTCACACCTCATCGGGATTTAAACGACCCGGGGAATTCCTATACTCTCCTTGGTGCATTGTGCCTTTTCTAGTTTGACTTTTGTTGACCAAATCCTTGGTTGACTTTAGTTGACTGTTTCTGGGCCAATCATAGTCCTTTGCTGAAAAGTTTCAAAAGTTTACAAGTTTAGTCCCTGAACTTTGCAAAATTGTCAAAAATAGCCCCTAGGATTAAAATCTTTTGGAAATTATAAATTATGGTCCTTGTATTATTGAACTTTGGCAAAAATGGTCCTTGGGTAAAAAGTTTAGAGAAATTACAAGTTTGGTCCCTCAACTTTGAAGATTTGGCAGATTTGGTCCTTGGGAAATTCAAAAATGAAAAAGTCAACTATGGTCCTTACACTATTCATCCTTGGCAAGATTAGTCCCTTGGATAGCTTTAGAGGATTGGCAAAACAGGTCCCTCAATTTTCAGTATTTACAACTTTGGTCCTTGTGCTTATTTTGCTACAAACCAAACCGGACCCTTGTTAAATTATAAAACCAAATCCACTCCAAAGTCCAAAGTCCAAAAACAAAAACAAAACACAAACCTTATAACTCCCATTAGCCCTTTTCTTTCTCTGGCCCAACTCCACAAGCCCATAACCATTTTATTAATAAAACCCAACCCCTCCCAAGTCAAACCAGTCAAACCCCGTACCCCTTCCCCCTCACACATTTCTTCTCCACTTGGCCTGCAATTCTGTCACTTCCATCACTCCCACCGCCCAAACCACTCACCCCCACCATATACCTAACAAAACAAACGCATTTAACGCCACCACCCCCCACAGGTACAAATTGCAGTTCTCATTTTTGGCGCCAAAAGGATTTAAACGGCTAAGATCAAAATTTCTCATCCAATGGCTCAAATTGCAAGTGGGGAATGCTCAGAGGGACCCACAAGATCCTAGAAGTCATTATAAAAGAAGAAGGAAGCTAGAGAGATGTGTGTGTAGTTTTTAGTAAAAAATCCTAGTGTCGAATTTTATGAATTCCTCAATTCCAGTGTAATTTTTAGTTTATAAATGATGTATTAAGTATCTCCAGTGTATTTCAGACTAATTTCAAGTATTAATTCAAGTTTTTCTTATTTAATTTCATTTTGTGCAAATTTTACCTAAAAATCTCATGTTAGCTTAATGTTATTAAAAGTTGTTATCTAGTGTTTGTTTAAGCTCATTTAAGGTTATTTACAATCTTTTAAAAGCTTTTAAAGTATTTAAATCATTCTAAGGTCATAAACAGAAAAATACAAAAAAATAAGAAAAATTCAAAGAAAAATAAAAAAAAATACAGGTTCAAGAAGAAGATGAGCATGGAGCATAGTGTATTATGGATGTCTATGGTTTAGTGTCTCAGGGGAGACTATAGGATTGGTTCTTGGTCATTGGTCCTTGGTATTTGGCTGGAAAGCATTTGTAAGCACTATTCTATTTTTTCTTTTGCATTTTACTGTAGGTGTGTTTTAATTTCATGTAACTAAGTGTTTTTGCGCTTGTGTGATGTTCGTGAGTCCAGTTTAAGTTAATACATGCTTGTTTATTTGCTTGATCTCAGTCTCACATGTTCTACTTGTTCAACTAACCAAAATAGCATATTAGTAATGGATGAGTAGAAGTTGTGAATTTTTGTGTTTCTGTGCTTAAGTAAGCTTAGCTCATCAGCATAGAACTTTGTGTATTGGTGATTTAGTCTAAATCAGTCAGACCCTTTGAAAACTCTTAATAATCATCTGATAAAGGGGTGTTTGGATCAGAGGTATTCACTGAGTCCAAGTTTATTTTGGTTGTTGTTTCTGGTTGTCACATATCATACTAGGTCTAATAGTTGCTTAGTAGTCATAAAATCAGTATGTTATTTGGAAATTAGTCAAACACTCTTTTAATCTCTATTAGTTGTCTCACTGTTAAATTTTTAGGAATCATAATCATCATTTCAGTTTATTAGTAGTTAGGATGCATTAAATCAGTCTCAAATGAGTTTATTATATCATTATAAGTAAGCTAGATTGAATCAAAACTCAATTTAGTCAACTTTTCATCATTTATTAAAAAGTCAAACTTGCATGTCTGTGAAAATGGACAAGATTTCTAGATCATGCACAGGGTTTAATTTAGGTTGGAAATAGATAAGAGTTGCTTTTATGTGTTATTTGGTAGCTTGTGTACAATTTTCAAAAAGAATCTCAGAGTTTAGAGCTTATTTTGTTGCTAAAAATTAAGCTCAAAGTGAGCTTCTTGAGCTTGCACCTCCCCTGTGCACAGGTTCATAAGCCACCTTCATTGGGTTGCATAGTTTTCATTAGTGAGTTTTAGCTTGAGATTATTGTTGTTTTTAGAAGCCCATTTGGCCAGCTATCTGTGCAAGTACTTGTTTTTCACTTTAGTGCTTTTCAAACTGCTTATTTTGAGCCATCAAAAGTCTCTCACCAGACTCTCAATACTGATGAGTCAGTGTTGAGTTCCATGTTCATAAGCCTTTTTAAAGCTCATTAGTGGACCCCATGCCCTGAGCCTTAGCTTATTTTTAAGCTCTCCCAGCCACCTTTTTAGATCACCATTCTCCTTGTACCCCTGATCTCACCTATGGGCCCCACACAGCCCTGTATTTTGTCCCATTTTACTTTGGTCTGTTTGATCTGTGGCATATTTGGATTTGCTTATTTCAATTTCTTAGCTTATTCCAAGTACTTTTTCTCTTTTCTTTGGCTTCTTTTAAATCCTTTTAGCTGTTTATAACTTATTTTCCAGTTAGTGTTCAGCTTATAGCTTATTAGAAGCTTTCCAAAGCTTAAAAATCTCATTTTCAAAGTAAAAAGGCATTCTGTCAAGCTTAAAAGCTTGCATATAGCTTATTTTGTGAAATCAAAAAGTTTTCCTTTATAAAAGTTGTTTAATATTAGTGTTATAATAAGTTTTGTAAAGTAAAATCAAAAAGAAAATAAAAAGAAAAAAGTGCATAAAGTGGGATTCGAACCTGGGACCTCTTGTATAAACACCACACACACTACCATCTGCCCTAGGGTCTTTTCTCAGTTATACCTTGCACCCTCTAGTTTTTATATAGTATCTATTTTTCTATTTGGCTTAATTAAGTGCTTGCTTAATTCTGTGCTTATTGTTACTGTGCACCCCCTCCTAGTAATTTTCCTAAGTTCCTTGTCATTTGTAGTATTTTTGGTAATTTTCTCATAATTTTTACTGTTCATCTAGTAATTTTTAGATTTAATTTTAATTAAATTAGTTTAAATTAAAAAACCAAAAATAAATTAGTTTTAGCGTTAACTTTTAGTAATTTAAATCAGTTAAATAGTTAAATTTTCTTTATTTAGTAATTAATTAATAAAAAATCCACAAAAAGACAAAAAAATATAATTTTAGTTTTTAAATTAATTTTAAGTTAATTTAGACTTTTTAAAAGTAAATTTGCATTTTTCTTAGCTTTATTTAATATTTTGTTATATTTAGTATAATTTAAATAGTTTTTATAAGTATTAAATAGATTTTAATTAATATTAAATAATAAAATAATCAAAAAAATATTTTTCTTTTTTATAAAATTTTCTTTTAATATTAAGTTTGTAAAAAAGTCATTTTCACCCCCTGTAGTTTGTTTTTGTTCAATTCCCACTTTTCCAGCACGCATTTGCATTTTAATACGTTTTAGGTTTATCTGATTTCGTGTAATTGGTAATATTGTTTATCTGTGTCATTTTCATCATTATCAGTAGTGTAAAACAAATCCAAATCATTATCTGTTACTATTCCCAATCACTGAATCCCTTGAACGTTTTCCAAATACAATTTAAATCTCGCTGGGACATAACGACCCAGGAATACACTGTGCTTACACCGGATCATAAATTAATCTCTCCTCTCTCAGATTTGACTTGTTGACCACACCTGGTTAACTGGTTAGTTTGGGAGGAGTCACTTTCCATATTAATAGGGTAAAATTTTTAGAAGATTATCTACTTTCCTAATTATAATTTATTCTCTTAAGATAAATCTTTTCCTTAAATAATCTTTCTTGCGCAAAACTCTCAAACCCTAGCAGTATATATATTCTTCTCTCAATTGGCGAGTTCATTATTCAATTCGTACTAACACAACTGATTTTTCATCAAAAGATACTATGGCATCAATCACCTTTGCAGATGAGCACAACCAAATGGCAAATTTGGAAAAGTCAAACGACAAGAGTGGTCCTCTGTTTCATCAGATTGTGGATTTTCTAAACACTACTCATGTGAGGTATGCAGTTAGGAACACGTTTCAAGTATTATCAAGTGTCGGTCATAGATTATGTAATTGGTTGATCTAGAATATTATTATGTTTAGCTTTATCAATGTTTCATGTTATTTAGTTCATGTTTACATGTTTTGTAAAGGTCTAAGGGCTATATGTGTAACAATGTCTAAGTCATGAGAAGCCCTAGGCCACTAGTATAAATACTCTTGTAACCCTCCAAGAAGGGTGTTGGTTCTCATTCTATCAAAGTTTCTTTATTTCTCATACAAGAGTTCCTTCCACTCTCTCTCTCTACTCTCTTTCTCTCTATAACTTTCTCTCTCTAAAATATATGATCTTATGTTATGAAATGGTGACCTAACAAGTGGTATCATAAGCCAAGGGATAATATAGGTTGTTTTAGGTTAGATTTGGTAGAAAAACTAGTTTAGAGGCTATTTTTTTCAGATCTGGGTACTGTTCACTTCGTATTTTATTGAGTTGGTAGTGCAGTTATCGAGTAAATTCACTATTCATCGAGTAAAGACTGGTTTTTATCGAGTAAGTACTGTTCTTATCGAGTACTAAGGCCTTTTATCGAGTAAGCTATCTTGTTATCGAGTAAGCTATATAGTTATCGAGTAACTAGTCTCAGCTATCGAGTATAGCAGTGGGTTTTATCGAGTTTCGAGTGCATCTATCGGTTTAGGCACATAATCCTTATCGTTTCTTTATCGAGTAAGGAATTTATTGGCTCATCTCTAAGTCGAAACTCTGCCAAATTCTCATTAAGTTATCGAGTATGAAAGCAATATACAAGGGGTTATCGAGTAAGAAAGATTTCATCGAGTAAGAAAGTTATCAACTACTCTTCGTCTACAACCTCTAATATACAACAACCTACTTATCCTTAAAAGATCCAATATTTCATACACAATAAAAAGATCTCAGCTTGGTTCACTTTAGCAACAATCTTTCAAGACTGTCAGTGAGAATCCAAAACCATCATCGATCTGTTTTTGAAGCATAACCCTCTTTAACTATACGAATCTTAACCAGAAAGAACGAGAATCCATAAGGTTTTCATTCCATCTTTCATTCGTTTCAACAGAAAAAGAAAATAAGAAAGCAAGAATCAGTTTCAATTCTCATATCCTCAACTACAAATCAACAGCAAACGAAAGGATTCAAGATCTCAGTTACTTGTTCAATTGTAACCAAACTTTAAACATTTCATCAGTGTGAAAAAGTTTACATCACAGATCTATCATCATCCAAAAACTAACAACTCTCGGCTACAACAACAAACCCTCTCCTATCATTCGAACTGAAACAAAAAGAAAAATAAAGATCTCAGTTTCTCTTTATCGTGTAGTTCAACGAACGCAAAGACCTCAAAAGATCTTAACACGAAAGAGCATTTACATCATTGATCCGTTTGAAGACAAGCTTCTCTTTTAAATGTCCGAAAATTAAGAAGGAAACAATAACAAGAGTGTTATCTTCCTTTCTTTTATTCGGTTTAAAAACAAATAATAGAAAAGAGGACGAGATAAATCAAAACCATCACTTACACGAGACCTATAACAAGATCTTTAAGCCATATTCTTCTCATGATTTAAGCATCACAAGGGTCGATTTAATTTTGAAAGCTGCGTTTGAGTTGAGATACAAAAGGGAGAAGACAGATCTTGTTGACTGCATTTTTTGAGTGGGAGTAAAAGTTAGGGTTGTGGTGTGCGATAAGTGAATCTTATATAGCCGAAATTTAGGGTAAAGGTTTATGAGAAATGATGGGCTTGGACCGTACATTTTAGAAGGGTTGCGTGGGCTTGAGTCTATAAAGGTTTTGAGTTTTTCTTCTTTTATAAACAACAACAATTGAGAAACAGGTTAGTTGATTTGGACGGGTATTGTGTTTATTGGACTCGGGCGGTATTGGACTTATCAAAGAGTTGGGCTTGCATTTTGTATTATTCGCTTGGGCTAGCATAAGTTAAAAGGTTTTGAGCTGAAATTTTTCGTGATAAGTTCTTTTGGTCTACGGTTTTGATTGTGCTTCGAGAAATTGAGAGTGCTAATTATTTTGGTTGAGTTTTTCGGGTTCGTGTGGATATTACTACTCCCGGCCAATTATTGTGAAATCGTGAGAGGTCGAAAAAGATTCATTTGATAAATCGATTTACACATATTTTGATTCTTCCGATTACCTCGCAACAATCAAGGGGGAGAGAATTCATAAATCGATCTCACAAATTTCCACACCTATCTAAATCTCCATATCATTACACTTCATTCCATCTACAAGATCCATCAACAATCATATTCTTCGCAACTCTACAATGTCTCAATCAACTTCTTCCAACTACCTTCCTCACCAAAATTCTCATCCGCATCAGTCTCATCAACAACAAAGTCACAGCTCTCTCATTTGTCATGTTCTGCTCTTTGGCAATCAATCAAGGCCTCCAATGTTGCTACCTGGAACATACACTGATTGGAAACAGAGATTTCTACAATGGCTCACAGATCGTCCTCAAGCAGATCTTATGCTTAAGTCAATTCAAGATGGTCCATATGAAATGAAATTCATCTCTGACTCACCCGGGATCATAAGATTACAAACAAAGGAAGATTTGAGTGCTTCAGACCTTGCTAAGTATGATGCTGACCTACAGGTTGGCTGGTTTATTTCCATGGGACTTCCCAATTCTATCTACATGCAGTTCGACTATGATACCAGTGCTCATGCAATGTGGATACATCTGGAAACTCTACATCGCGCCGAAGAACTTCATCACCATAGAATGAGGGAAATTCTTGAATCTTGCTTAAGCATGAATCCAAAGAAGACTATTCTCCTAGCTCCACCATCTCCAGCTGTTGTTCATGATTCATTCAGTTACTCCCCTGCTGGTGTTTTCTTCTTCAATCCTCCGAATGAGCCTGAACCTATCTTCGTTCCACAGTACCATCCAGTTTCACTACATGGTCATATGCAATCTCTTCTGCAAAATTTAGTGAAGCTTGGACAAGT
>LBNU01010852.1:25554-60456 GCA_014162995.1 Artemisia annua | reverse complement strand
GTCTCACACAGAAAGGCAAAGGCGCTATGACTTCAACTTTGAATGCTTAAACACAATGAAGATACTGATGATGAAAAAATGCAGTATCGAACACCAATCATTGTCATTATGCGCATAACGAAAATACGTCAAATGTAGGTAGCTCAAGAGTATGATTTCAACATCCACTCTTTGACACTGAAGTGAAATCGATGCCACACTTAGCCACCATGGAAGATGAAAGGGGTAAATCTCAATGTTGTTCCAAAGTTTTTATGGCAGATATTCCATCTGATTGATGATATGAAGATTGGAGGCCGACATTGATGCTGGGACTTATGGTAAATGGATGAACTTCACATGAATGATACAGACCTAGTGTTACGACACCACAAGATGTATGATTCATAATTTGCGAAACTTAACGAAGGCAGTGATGTTAATGCAGAATTCTCACAATTAATGATCAAAGAGCATACTCATACTGAATCCCCCGAAATCAAGCTGTGTGAAAGGTTTTTTTGGTATAAAAGAGTTGATAGACAAGGAAGAATGCCAAAGGTTAGAATGCTAGAATACGTACATATTGCCGGTAATGCGGGTGAATACGGATAAAGCATGGATGCTAGTTTGTGTACAGAAAGCATGTGAAGAATCAGAAGAGCAGATGACAACAGCAGATCCGGAGAATGATCAGAAAAGTTGATTGTTCAGATATCATACCAACACCTATGACACAGAGCCACAATCTTTGACAAAGAAAGAACATGGTTGAGGATAGATACTCATGCTAATCTACGACAACAGAAGAGCAAATGGGTGAGGTACACTCTACTGTTGATCGATAATGATGCCTGTATAATGAGAAACAACAATCTGGCAGAACCTAACTGTTCGAGGAGTATTTCAAAGATCTCAGTTATGATGTGATGTACATTGGAACATGTAAAACCAAACTAATGTTTGATACACAACCGTCTAGCATATATGTTTCTGCTCTAGCTGTTGAAAAAGTTACATCACAGAGTACTGAGATCTTCTAATATTGCATAACATCCCAAAATATTCATTCCTAGTCCTTAATTGCTAATCTAATTACTGTAACATCAAACCAAACTCTTGAGTCTGAAAACATTCTTCTCAAAAAGACCGTTGCCCAGTTTCATAAAGATTTTTCAAAACTAAAAGCACATTGCATCTCACTTGAACTTAAATTGCAAAACGAATCTCTAACTTCGGGCAATAATGGTTAGTTTTTGAATGAACAAAGTAAACATGTGGATACATTAGTTAAGGAAAATGAGCTTTTAAAAGGTCAAATTCAAGCACAAGGGTTTGCAAATGCTGCATTGCAAAACAAATTAAGAAGATTGACTGGCCAGAGTGTGGATACTAAGTTTGCAAAACCATCAATCTTGGGGAAACCGCCTATTCAAACTATCAGAAAACCATCAGTGGTTAGACAACCAACTGCATTTAAATCTGAACGAGCCAAATTTTCAAAATCTCGGTTTGCCTCCCAAGTTGTTGAGATAAATCATTTGACAAAACCAGTCACTCCACATTCCTGGCCAAAGGGAAATGCATCTGTTTCTGCTAAACCTAAACACATGATTATGCCTGGTTCATCTAGGATTAGTTCGAAAACTATGTCGAAAGCGAGCTTTAAAAGTAAAGAGTCTTATGACAAAAATGACAAGTACAAGAGCTATGATCTAGAAAAGGCTAGGAAAAAGGCACTACTTCAAAAGGACGGAATTCTAGGTTCAAAACCTCGTGTGATGCCTAACACTGTATTGCAAAACCCTGTTAGTAGTAGCAAACCAAAACCTAAGAGTACTCAACAAACTAATAGGAATTGGCTAGCATCTAAGAGTAGTTGCGTAACTAATCATGTTGTAGGTGCTTTAAAATATATTTCAAAGAGAAATTCACTTGCAAAGGCACAATCGACTAAGACCAACAAACCCGTTGAACCAAAAGTTAAGATTCAGAAACCTAAGAAGTGGATCAATATAGGACATAGGTTTTCTCAACCAAGTTACGCTCCCACATTTCATTCCGCTGCACCTAAGAGGAATACATCTCCTAGATCTAACCTTAGGTGGGTACCTACGGGTCGAATTTTCAAAGCGATTAGTCTTAGGTGGATTCCTACTGGAAAGATTTTAGACATTTGCCCCAAAACTAATATGAAATCCACAGAATCTATCCCTGAGAAGAGAAAGGAAATCATTGATATAGTGTGTTCGGGTGTCAAGAAGATAATTGACACTACAACTTTATGCTTCTAACATCCGGAACCCAATTACACTTGGGGATCCATGTTCTCTGTTTTATCTCTTCTTTCTTTCTTTGCAGATTCAACAGAAACAATGACTTTCGTATACTTCAGTACGAAACCCGCACTTCATTAATGGCTTCGGAACAACTCAGTTTCGGACCCGAGCTTAACACTATGGCTTCTGAGCACAACAGCTTAGGACCCGCAACCAACCGTCTAAAAGTTTCCAGATCATTCAGCTGCACCTCTTTCGCTAAACCGTCGAGATTTGGAAACCTTGTTTGCTCCGTTGTTCGATGATTCCTTTGAGAATAGTGCACATCATGTATCAACTGTTTCCGCTGCTCAACCTGATAATATTCTTTTACCTGATACAATTGTGACTACATCAACAACCGTTGCACCAGCTGCACCTCCAATTGAATCTACAACATGAAACGAACAAACTCCTTCCAATAACGAACATGTAGCTGATGATCAAAATGAACCAGTACCCGCACATGCAGATTATGATGGAAATGCTTCCTTCAATCCATTTGCTCTGGCTTCAACCATTCCTGATATTGCCGAGTCATCTTCTAGCAATTTAGATCCGTCTAATTTGCATGTTGTATATCAACATCACCCTTCGACACATCAATGGACTAGAGATGTTATTATCAGCAATTGATTCTCATGGGATATTTATGGTACTTCACACTTGCTCGGTTAATTGGACATATGGGGTTACGCTGCCTCCGTTTTCCATCGTAAACATAATGTGTATGCTTCCGATTCTGTGAAGACATCGTGGGGGAAGAGAGAGTGGGTGTTCTGTTGCTTTCTTTGACTTTTCTTGATTTCTTTGCGAAAACACTCACCTTCCATGAGGATCTGCAATCAGGGGGAAGAAATGTGCACATCGGAGACGCATAATAGACTCACGGATCGAGCTTACAATTTTATTACTACCGGAGAGACGTCCGCAAAGATGATCAGTGATTCAGTTTTGTGATTTTTGGTGTAATCGTTTCAACTCTCGTGGGGTTGTTTTGTGTGAAGTTACCTATATATATGATGTTTTAACCGCATTATGATGCCTCATATAGAGTCATACTATCGAGTATTCATACATACACAGGTGATTATTATTAAGATAGACCGCAACAATCAGGGGGAAGAAGTATTATTTCATCTTTCGTGGTTTGTTTGGTTTGAAGCATCTACATATGTGAGAAGATCTTGTTGATTTCTTGCATGTTACCCCCGAATGGAGTTTCTGTGTTGAGCATAACTGTGATTAAGTTACTAGTCAGATTTGCTTGGTGTGGTTTACGGTGTTATCTACAAATTCCGCTGCGTACTCAAAACTTCAAAAGTTAGAAGACATGTTAACTACATCAAAGTTTCGAATCTGTTGAAGTCGGTTGTCAGTTTGGGGGGAAGCTGATTCAGAAACTTCGTCAAAAAGAAGTGTACCAAGAAGCCGTTAAAGACATGCAACATGAATTAGGGGAAGTTAATCCATTATGTCACCCCATTGAGGAAAGATTGATAAGGCGTGATCAGATCAGACGACTTGAAAGCTACATAGGAGCCAGACCTTCATTTCCGGTCCGACTTTATAAACGACCTGATCCAGTCTTCACGTCCTTCGGTGATGATGAATAACATTTGACACGGGTACAATCATATTTCTTTATCATTTTCTGATTGATTTGTGATTACTCTTGGTGTGTGCAAACTTCTAATCTTCAAAACTATGTTCCTCTATTAAATCAAATCTTGCTTTACATTGTCAAAATGGAACATGTTTTGAGGGGGAGAATAATTTTCACAACATCATGAACTTTGCACACCTAATCATAAGTCTTAAAGAAAAATTGTTTCTTCATCATTTAGATTAAAAACTCATTTCAAAAATTCTATGATCTCTCGAATTAAAATGTGCAAAAAGGTTTCACAAAGTAAATGCTAATTCGAGGGGGAGAAATGAAATTTTTTGTCTTCCACAAATGTTCTCAAAAGTAGCACACATAATTAAAAAGTCAACGAATCAGTCTAACAAATTTTTTATCCTCGATCTTTTCCCATGATTGTGAGTTTCTAATTTCTTCATGGTTGTTGTCTAATCTTTCCCTAAATGTTTCAAATGATTTCAACAGTCAAAAAGGCATAATCAGAAACTAGGGTTTATGTAATTATCGATCGGGGCATTTCTTCTTTTATGTGTTTAGTCTAATTTAATTATTTCATATAGCTTTAGAGGATACTAAAGAATGCTCGATTGGTGTGTTTGCACGATTAGGAACAACATAGGTTTGAAATTATGTGATTTAGGGTTTAAGATGTCGATGTCTTTGCTGCTACTACTAGGACATTAGATTGTACAATACTCATGCATTATGATGCTAACATGTGTGCAAAGTCTCAAATCATAACCCCAAACCATGATAATAATCAGAAAATTTTGAGTGAAAGAATGAGTTAGTCTGTGATCTTGTGTGTTAATTTGAGAATTCTGAGCACTTAGGAAGATTTAGAATGAGTTTTTGATTCATCTGTATGCTTGTTTGTGCCTGATGCATTTTCTCTGTGTGCAAGTACATGTCATCCCATTTAAAGTCAAAATATGTTTCGTCAATATCAAACAGCCCTGACAGCAGGTCACTTATGTATTTCTCGAATGATTGAACGGAAATCCTGCCAGGGTCAACATCAAACAGCCCTGACAGCAGGTCACTTCGGTGATTCCTTGTGGATTACGCTTAGTGTTTGTGATGGTTTCAAACGGTCTACAGTCGTGGGGTGATCTCCAGCGA
Organism: Artemisia annua; assembly: GCA_014162995.1. Taxonomy (NCBI): domain Eukaryota; kingdom Viridiplantae; phylum Streptophyta; class Magnoliopsida; order Asterales; family Asteraceae; genus Artemisia; species Artemisia annua. The sequence goes on along the minus strand of LBNU01010852.1, from coordinate 55,392 downwards.
CTCACCTAATCGTGGGTGTATTTATGTATGTCTGTGTAAGCCCTCTAGGGGGTATCCGATTGGGAACGGCCTTGGTAAGGATTAGAAGGAGTCTTCACACTATGCTGTCGACAAATTCTAATTTCCAAACCTGTAAGTACCGGATGTATTATTGCTAACTGTTTCTATGCAGGTACAACCACCATCTTGAACACCAAAGTCCACATGCTCATACTTACGTCTCAACAATTAAGAAAGCTCTCGTCAAAGATCAATGCATTGTAAAAGTCAAAGAAAGATTCCACGTCGAATGAAAGAATCTACAAAGTAAAAAGACAATGATCTTATGCTAAGCAACGTTCAAAGGAGGATTCTACGTCAACTTAAAGAATCTTCAACAATGAATTAAGAGCTACGAATGTATGAAAGAATCAACGCCAAAGATGTATGAGCATGTTGGAAAGGCGCGGATTCACTGGAGTCTAAGAATGTGACGAATGGCAGATTACCACATCACTTGATCACTATCACATCATCAAAGACAAAGAACAAAGAACGATGAATCATTTATCTAAAAGATTTTTTGAAGACGTCTAAAGCCGTGAAAGTCAAAGTTTAAAGACAAAGAAAAAGACGTCGAGCAACCTTATTAATCTTCATGACCGACCCTTAGGGGGAGACTGTTAGGAACACGTTTCACGTATTATCAAGTGTCGGTCATAGATTATGTAATAGGTTGCTCTAGAATATTATTATGTTTAGCTTTTTCAATGTTTCATGTTATTTAGTTCATGTTTACATGTTTTGTAAAGGTCTAAGGGCTATATGTGTAACAATGTCTAAGTCATGAGAAGCCCTAGGCCACTAGTATAAATACTCTTGTAACCCTCCAAGGAGGGTGTTGGTTCTCATTCTATCAAAGTTTCTTTAGTTCTCATACAAGAGTTCCTTCCACTCTCTCTCTCTCTACTCTCTTTCTCTCTCTAACTTTCTCTCTCTAAAATATATGATCTTATGTTATGAAATGGTGACCTAACATATGCTTTACTTCTTAATCCCACAATCTATATCTCTCAAATCAAACAGTTTTGGAACTCTGTTGAGTCCATAACCATTGAAGATGGAGATACACATCAATCTGTGGATGCTCTTAGAGCCACAGTGGATGGGGTAACTATTGATGTTACTGAGTCATCTTTGAGGAGAATTCTCCAATTAGATGATCTCAATGGTCTCATCACATTACCCATGCCAAAAATTTGGGAAAATCTTTCCTCCATGGGGTATAATACCACTGATAAAAAGGCTACTTTCAAAAAGGGGTTAATAGACAAATAAGTTACTAAAGTTTGGAAAAATGTTCGCCTAAGTTACTATAGTTTAAAACGTTACAAACAAGTTACTCAACTTTTTCTCACCGGTTACATAAGTTACTGTCTTAGTTTTAACCCTTTACTACCGGTTAAATTCCTACGTGGAACTGATGTATTATGGGTTAATAGGCAAATAAGTTACTAAAGTTTGAGAAATGTTCACATAAGTTACTAAAATTTGGGGCAATGTTCATTAAGTTACTATTATTAAAACGGATAATAGGTTTGTATTTCCGTTCACTAATGTCAAATTCTGGAGTATATTCTCTTATAGACGAAGATCTTCATGCATCAATTTGTGGGATAGTGGGTTTTTTGTGATAAGAGACGGGTGCAGTATCTTTCAGTTCCTTGTACAAACGGATAAAAACATGTTAATACAAATATCACGTAAAACCATTATTAAATTTTACGGTCTCTCATTGTTTTGATAATGGCAATTATAAACTTATACGACATAAATCTTTACGTAACCAAGTTATTAGTTGTAAGTTTACATTTCGACGTATATCACCTCACGTATGAATAATGTGACTATAATATGTGTCGAGTGATCAAAAGAGGCCAAATAAATAAATATTTTTAAAACATATTTTAAACACATTTTAATTAAATAATTACACATAATACATTTTAAGTAACTTGACTAGACATTTTAATTACTCATTTAATTAAACAAAAACTAAATTAATTAAACTCCGTCAAGCCCAAGTAATACGATGCATCACTTCAGTTAGTACATCTATGGATTTTACCCTGTTTTATTTTGTATCATATTTATTACAAAACCGACTTTTACAAAAATAAAACATGTGAACTTGAGTAACTTAGATGACAGTTTTGAAACTTTAGTAACTTAGGCGAACTTTTTATCAAACTTTAGTAACTTATTTGAGGTGGAATATGTTTCAGGCTGGGATACCGGCTATCAACCGGTTGCCCACCTTGGGAGTAACCCTAGTGTAAAATTTTGAAACTTTAGTAACTCAGTTGATAAACCCGTGAACTTGAGTAACTTGTTTGTAACGTTTTAAACTATAGTAACTTAGGCGAACATTTTCCTAAACATTAGTAACTTCTTTGTCTATTAACCCTTCAAAAAGAGTGGTTTTTGTCCCCAGTGGAGATTTTTTATTCATACTTTGCTGCATTGCCTTAGTCCTAAGAAAATATCTTATGAACAATTTAGTTCACCAATGGCTTACCCCTTGGTTTGTCTAGCCACAGATAGGATTTTTAACTGGTCTAAATATATTTTCACAAGTATGCAAGGCAATGTAAAAATTCCAACAAAATTTTTTATGCTTCCAAGGTTTGTGCAAGCAGTGCAAACTGAATTTCCACTGCAACCCCATAAAAGAATTTACAAAATCCGTCACCTTAAGCCCAAAGTTTTTCAAAATATGGATAAGGTTGGTACTTGGGTTTATAGACCACTTTTTCCTCAAATGCTTGCTAGAATTGCACAGGTACAGGGTGAAGATGCAACAATCCCAGTTGTATCCCATCAAACACCCACAATCACAGTTCCAACCATTGATTACACTCCACCAGTTACTCATATCTATGAGAGGAGNAAGCAGTGCAAACTGAATTTCCACTGCAACCCCATAAAAGAATTTACAAAATCCGTCACCTTAAGCCCAAAGTTTTTCAAAATATGGATAAGGTTGGTACTTGGGTTTATAGACCACTTTTTCCTCAAATGCTTGCTAGAATTGCACAGGTACAGGGTGAAGATGCAACAATCCCAGTTGTATCCCATCAAACACCCACAATCACAGTTCCAACCATTGATTACACTCCACCAGTTACTCATATCTATGAGAGGAGGCAAAAACAACCAACTCCTCTCATCCAAACACAGCATGTCCCTGATCCTCTTGGTTTAGGAACAAGCAGTGGTGGTTCCAGGATTCCACCTAGTCCTACTAGGATGGAATCTGAACCTTTGCCCTATTATTCACCTTTCCCAACAGGTAATACAGTTGGAACTATTGAGGGCAGTGAGCAACCAATGGAATTGATGGAAATTTGTACCAAGTTAGAAAAGCAGGTTGCATCTCTAAAGCTGGACCTGGCACAAGTAAAGGAGCAGCATGCCAAGGATGTTACCACTTTGAAACAAGAGATTCAAGCATTGAAGGATGAGATACAGGGGTTAAAGCAAAAGAAGAGGATTGCAAAGCTGGTGATTTCTTCTTCATCCTCACCCTGTGATGATTTCTTTGAAGATTTTGGGTATTCTCCCAAACAGGGGAGGAAAACAGATGTTGAAACTAAGGGGAGGAGAATTGATTTCAGAGAAGAAGATGATGTAGATGCTGAAGTAGATGCTGATTTTGGGATTGAAGATTTGGCATTTGAGCCAATGGGTGACACTCAACAGCAGCAATTTGACACAGGTCAACCAGAGCCAAGAGATTCCACTGCTGCAACAAATATTTCCACTGCAGACCCAATTTCTACAGAAGTTCCTATTTCCACTGCAGAGCAAATGGTTCCCTCTGCTGGACAAAACATTACCACTGCAGAGGAAGAAATTGAGAAGATCAGAAAAGAAAAAGGTAAAGCAGTTATGCAGAGTGAAGAGCAACCAAGAAGGAAAGTCAAAAAGAGAGTGCAAGCTCAAGTTGATTATGATGCTGAAGTTGCCAGAAAGTTTAGAGAAGATGAAGTTGCAAACAAGAAAAGATTGGATGAAATTGAGATTGCAGACTTCATGATGGCTCAAAGATTGGATAGAGTGGAAAACACTGCTCCTATGGATGTAAATCCAATTTCCACTGTTCAACCTACAATTCTGAGAGAGAAGACTCAAGAATTCACATATGTGCCTACAGAACAAGAGATTGACTTTTTGATTGCTAATGATCCAGTGATCAAGAAGAATGCAATTGACCTAATTGCAGATAAGTCTTTAACTGAAGATCAAAGAACAACTCAGTTAAAAGATTTCATTGAGATGAAGAATAGACAAGCACTTCAAGAAGTAATTGGTTCAGTCAGAAAGGGTCAAAAGAAACCAAGGCAACCAACTAAGGCACAAGTTATCTCAGCAATGAAGACTTACTGTTGCAGTGTTGGTGGCTGGAAAATGAATCAATTCAGAGGAATGACCCATGATCAGGTTGAAGGTATCTACTACAGAGTTAAAAGGCAAGATCTTGATTTTATTCCTATGAACTCTGAAGAAGAAGAAAGAAGATTTCCTAACCTGAAGAGAAAGGCTAAAGATAATGAACCTCATACTCAAAAGAAAACAAGATTTGTTGAACAAAAGGTTCAGTCTGAGAAATTTACAGAAGAGCAGCTGACTGGAATGATCTTAATTGAAGAAGAAGAATTCTATCCTGACCCACTGCAAGTCAGACATCCAATAGTAGATTGGGAAGTGTACACTGCTAGCAACTTTGCTCCAACTTGGAAAATTACAAGGCTAGGTGGTGAAACTTCATCATTTATTCAGTTTGAAGAACTTATCAAAGCATGTGACAGAGATGATCTTGACACATTGTGGAGATTGGTTCAAGAAGGATTTGATGCTGACAAGCTTAAAGATGTCAAAGAGATGCAGTTGTGGGTGGATCTAAGAAGACTCTATGAACCAGATGCTAATGATAATTTCTGGAAGTTTGAATCTTATTGTCCAGGTACTACATGGAGTTACTATGATTCATGTGAAGTTCATCAAGTTTCTACAAAAGCTGGAGTGGATGCATTTATGTTTGCTGAGAAAGAATACCCACTCAGAGCTGGAACTCTCACAGTGATGTTGTCTACAAGAATAAGGGTCAATGAAGATACTGAGAAGGTTAGAGCATTGATACATAGGATTCAAGAAGACTGTTCAAGAGCTCTTCAAGCATTAAGAAGAAAGTGTGAAGTCTTTGGAAGAATTCCCCAAATCCTAAGAGATGATGCAGATTGAAGAAACTTATTAATTTGCAGAGAAATCATAAATTTAGGGGAGGATTGTTGGGAATAAAGCTGATAGTTACCACTGATAAGCTTGTGGAAGACACTGCTAAAGAATGCACTAGCAGTGGAAACACATTACCACTGCTAGTACATATTATTACCACTGCTATTGGGATAAGTTATGTATTCGTGTATAGATAAGTATAGAAAAGATTGTGTGTATATTCTATTTAGATAATATTATACTTATCTTGTAAAGGACTCCTTGTGCTATAAAAGGAGGTCCTAGGTCATTGTTCTAGGTACGAATTAACCCTAGAGAGCTTCAAGGTGTAACCCTAGTGATAAGCAAGATCACTCGTATTAATTTCAATAATATTGAAGCTTTGTGTTAAACCATATACAACTGTTCTCACTTACAATACATCACATAAACCATCTTCTAAGTATTACTAAGTATATTCCACGTGCTTAATAATATTACTCAAAGTATCTCTAACACAAGGTGTGTGTTTAGATTCATCAATTAATTTCACGTTTTAATTTGCACGCTTACGTTTTTTTTAATTAACTTTTACGTTTTTATATTTAGATTACGTTTTAGGGTTCCCTAGCTTCCTATTATCATTCCCGTAGAATTTTAAGTAGCTTTTAAGTTTTATTTAGCATCCCTTATTTGAATTCATGTTTTAGTTACGTTTATTTTATTTCTTGTTCATTATTCGTTAATTTCCCGTAGTTCCATAATACCAAATAATCAAATCCATCCTTACAAGCATTTTAATCTCGAATCTTACACGATATCGCCAATTCACACCTCGTTGGGACACGACCCGGGTAATCACTTGCCCGGTATCACATATATATACTGTATTCACAGATTTTGCAAGTCGGCCTTTTCACAAAGGTTGATTGGTGAATTCCCCTCACGACTACTTTGTATTTATTTGATACGCACTCAAAAACGCGAATCAACCCTAAACGAAGATCTTAGAGCAGTAAGAAGGTCATGCATGTTTATAATTCATTAATTAGTTTTGTTTTATTGTAATAGTAAGCTTTTATCCATCAGGATCGATGGGCTTGTGGCCACCATACTGCTCCCCTTAAAATTGTTTTCCCATCGATTAAAGTTTATATGATGTTTTTGTAAAAAATACAAATATTGTCAAAAACGTTATTCGCATTATTCGGTCTTCTTGTGTTTTGATAATCACAAAATATAAAGACATGTTACGCAAAGTTACGGTTAATAAGTTTTTAATCGATGAAACTCGTTTCTTTCACGTAGCTTATACAACATCACTTCAGGTATGAACAAACTTTATACTGATATTAGTTAAGTGATCAAAGAATTTTATTTTCTTCTAAACTTACATTTTTAAGTTTGACAAAACATTTTTCACAAAAGTATTTTTGTGTTTTTAAAGAAAGGTTTTATTAAGAAAATATATTCAAAATCCAAATATGTAACAGCTATATTTCCCCCCAACTCAGTTAAACTTTCACCAGATAAGTTTTCACCACGTCAGGACAAAAAGAGGAGCGTCTGTCGGGATGGTCCCTTAAATGGACTGGCGGTCCCTTAGTGATAAAGGACCATCGCATGTTTAAGGGACCGCCAGCTCAATTTCTGTCGTGTATAAATACTGAACTCTTTCTTCTCAGAAAAGTAGTCTTCCACACACAAAAACTTTATGTTTCCTTTTTCTTTCTTCTTTGATCACTATAACATGTCGGTATATGTTTATAAGTGATTTCCTCTTCATATCAAAGTGTTAGAGAAGAACTCTCGACGTAGATGAAGATTCGAGATGTTATAAGAGTCCACACACAAACGTAACAGTGTTACGGTTCTAGTCTTCCCTCTTATTTCCTCTTGTAAATATTGTAAATATTTCCGACTTGTGTGTGAGTCGAGAATGGAGTTATTTGTGTGAACTTGGAAGAAGATGAAGATCCAAGAAGTCTTGTAACTAGAATAGGTCTTGTATTTGTTGTGAGGAGAGTGGTGTCCTAGTGTTTAGGTTAGGACTTAGTGAAGTCGGTGTGTGAAGGCTTGGATCAGGAAAGGATCCAAGTGTGTCTTGTGTGATGGCTTGGATTGGGTGAAGATCCAAGTGTGTCGTTGTGTGAAGGGTTAGATTGGGTGAAGATCCAAGTGTGTCATTGTGTGAAGGCTTGGATTGGGTGAAGATCCAAGTGTGTCATGTGTGTGAAGGCTTGGATTGGGTGAAGATTCAAGTAGGACAAGAGTGCTTGTTCGTGTGGCCACATGGGCCTTGGAGTAGATTGGTTCTAGCTATGATTAGAACTCAACATTCCGCTTAGTGTCGTTAAAATTTATGTAAGCTTGTGTACGGTTTGCTCCACCTGAAGGAGTGTGTTGATATAGTGATTGATAACTCTCGAGTGTGGTACTCGGGGAGTGGAGTAGGACGAAGAGTGAGCTTCGTGCCGAAACACTATAAATCTCCGCATCTCTTTGGTTGTGCTCTTTCCTTTACTCTTTACATTATTTACTTGTTTGCATTCATTTGTAGTTTAATAGATATCACATAATAAGTAAAATTCAACAAGTTTGCAAAAGAATATTAACCGGACCTAAAAACGGCAAAACATTTTAGCAAGTAAAAAAGAAACGGTGAAACTATTCAACCCCCCTAGTTTCTACAATTGGTATCAGAGACAGGTTATCAATATTTTTAGAGTATACTGTACTTTAAAACATGAATCGATCTATGGAGTCTGAAAGATATCTAGAAGGGAGTTCTTTGAATGAGCCACCATTTTTCGTAAATGAAAATTTTGTCATTTGGAAAAATGAATTTGAAAGTTATGTGAAATCAGTATATCATGATCTTTGGCATGTCATTTCAATTGATGATTTTCAACCAATGAAAACAAATTTCGAAAATCAAAATCTTATAAGAAAGTTTTGCAAAAATATTGAAGCAAAAATATTGATTTATAAAGCTTTGCAGAAAATTGAGTATGATAGAATAATTTTATGTCAAACGGCAAATGATAAGTGGAAAAATATTTCAAACTTTCATCAAGGAAATGTTCAAGCCAAAGATGATGAAAATAAGTTATTAGAAAACCATTTAGTTGAAGTAGATGCATGTACTACTTGTTCAAATGTTTTTTATGTAGGTAATGTTTTCGTGAGGGTGTGTACGTCCTTCCCCAACCCTATGAGCTTCTATCTCTTCTTATGACGACACATTTAGTATCCTATCATACCCTCCTTAATAATCACTCGTGCATTAAATACAACCAATATAACCGTAGTACACATCCGATTACGTTTCTCAAGACGTTCAAGCTTATTACCGTATAGGAGGTTAGCCAGTTTTCTTGAGCCTAACGCGAGTCAATCATCCACAAACAATTAATCAAACAACACATAGACATATTGAATGATTAAAGGAATAAATTATCTTCAATTGAACATGGAAGAAAAGAGGATTTGAAACCCTAAAAATATTGTAAAAGTCGGACTAGGGTTTATCTCTAAAGTTGCACACCTAATGAATGAAAAATCCAAAACTATATATAGACTTTACAAGGCTGACGACGTCAGGTTATAAGTCCTGACGTCGACAGATCGCCGTGTTTAGGGTTCTCGGATTGCCTTCAAACACTTCTAACGCCGTCACTTGTTAAATCCTTCTGGGCCGTCTCGTATACTCGCAAAGCCAGACGATTTCAAACATTTTGTACCTGACGCCGTCAGGTGTAAATTTGACATATTCTTCTAGGGCGTCTAGTGTAAAAATCTACCATCTTTTCAGCATAGGGTGACGGCGTCAGCCCCGGAGCCTGACGCCGTCAGGTGTAAAAACCTGACTTTCCTTTACTTTTCTTGTTTTCTTTATACTTGAGCATAAAAACGTCCGAAAAGCTCCAAAATGCTCCATTTTCCAGAAATCACGTTCCAAGTACCTAAAAAGAGAAAATGAATGATTTGAGGTAATATTTGATCAAAAAATCACCATTTAGGGCTTAAATGACCCCCTAAAAGCGTAACTAATAAATCCTTATCAACCCCTTTTAGAGTTTATTTCTCACTATACTCTAAACTCTCTAACCTCAGATCTAAGGATCTTTCTATGTAGTTTCTCTTTATGTTTCTCTAGGTTCCATCCAAAAGGCGAGAACACAACCTCTCACAGACGTGCAAGCTCGTGTGATGAGTTTCTTCGGTTCTTCTCTTCTAAGATCGCAGAAGTAATTTTTGTTCTTTCTTTCTTCTCAAAAGGTATTGTAGAAGTGTTGAGTCGATAGGTATAAAAGGACATTGAATCCTTTAGTCGAGTTGTATTTCATCCCGATTTTTATAGAAAATAATAGCGGATTTATCTAAATTCCTATTGGTTATATCTATTATTTTAGTGGAATGAATAGAAAAGTCCCACTTTGACGGTATGAATAATATAGCAAGTGAGGACTTAATATGTAAACATGATATGATCTATTTTGCAAGATATGCTACTACAAGGGACTAATTATGTCAAGTTGCCAAAGTAGTGGAGATTGACCAAAATACCCTTTTTACTTATTTAAAATAAGTCGGTTTAGAGGAGATTTATCTCCCTCCCTTACTCACGATTTACAACAACAAAAAAAGATCAAGATATCATATTTCTTCAAGATGAAGAATTCCAAGTCCATGGTAAGTTCCATCAAATTTAAACAAGGCCTAATCAAGAATTAAAGAGAAACTTATCAAGGATTAAGTAGCATCAAGGTTTTATGTGTTCTTCCCCAATTCAAGGTAAGTAGTGAATCATGTGTTAAATTATGATTTCAAGTTATGGGGATATGGTTATTAAGTGTTGTAAATGATGTATTTGATGAATTCATGGTTTATGATTCAAGGGTTATGCATATGATTATTAGGGTTTATGATGGGATTATGTTAATGATCATGTTAGAGTATTTAGGAGGTGTTTATGATGATTTAGAAGCTAATCCAAACACCCCCTTGATGAGATTTTGAGATATATAATGTTAGATAAGTTGCTGAAATTTTCAGCAATGATTAGTCATGTTTGAAAAATCATATAAATCGATGGTAGCTCATATCGAATCACGGCCGGACTTTCTGGAAAGCCTAATGAGTATACTTCAGTTCTATACTTTAAGTTTTGGCATATTTAGTAGTTAAATTGGTCTAAAGTGCGACTTAGTGCAGCAAAATCTGATCCTGAAATATGCAGCAAACCAAACTTTAAAAATTCATACCGGATAGACCGTAGCTCCGTTGGGAGCGTGCCATACCTTTTCGGAAAGGGAAAATAGTCTACTTTTAAGGAAAATTAGCCTCATGACCTGGTTATGTAGTTAAGTCGATCAAAATGAAGCATTTGCAGGCTGCTGCAGAAAATCAGCAAACACTTTGTTTAGTATTTTGATGATTATGACATGATATGACGTTTTTGCAAGTCCCGGGTGATTATATGCTATGATAACTGATGTTCTCAGCCCATATGGTTATAATTCATGTTATGAAAGTATAGAACCAAATGACAAGACTTGGTTAGCTTAGCTCGAGTTCGCGAGCATAGTAGTGCATGTTTGGCGAGATTTATGCCATAACTAGTTTATGAGTTTATGCATTATAGTTAGTTTATGTTTGCTTAGTTGCACTTATATTTGCATTACCATGTCATATTCATGCCTAGTTGTTATGTGTTAACATTATACGTGTGTGTCTAACATGATATAGGTGTTCGAGGCATATTCATAATCATTCATCTTGCATTATACGGCCCAGGTGAGTAACGGATTTTCAGTTAACATATTTAGTAGATTAAGCGTGTTTAGTATTATATGCCTTGCTATATCACAAGTACTATGCAAGTTAAATATCATGTTGACCCGTGAGGTCATATTAGTATCGTGTTGACCTGTTGGTCATAATAAGTATCATGTTGACCCGTTGGGTCATATTCAGTATCATGTTGACCGTTGGTCATATTAAGTATCAAGTTGACCCGTTGGGTCATATTCAGTATCATGTTGACATGTTTTGTCATATTAACTATCATGTTGACCTGTTGGTCATAATAAGTATCAAGTTGACCCGTTGGGTCATATTCAGTATCATGTTGACCTGTTGGTCATACTAAGTATCAAGTTGACCCGTTGGGTCATATTCAGTATCATGTTGACATGTTTTGTCATATTAAGTATCATGTTGACTTGTTGGTCATATTAAGTATCAAGGTGACCCATTGGGTCATATTCAGTATCATGTTGACATGTTTGGTCATATTAAGTATCAAGTTGACCCATTGGTCATATTAAGCATCAAGTTGACCCGTTTGGTCATATTAAGCATCAAGTTGACCCGTTTGGTCATATTAAGCATTAAGTTGAACCGTTTGGCCGTATTAAGCATCAAGTAGAACCGATTGGTCTTACTCAGTAGTATGTCGTGGCTCAACCTCAGTATTGCTTATAGCGAGAACTTAGTTATATGCCATAGCGGTCTAAGCATTATGTTTATAGTAGTTCAGCTTTATATTATAATTCAGTTGTATTATCAAGTTATAGCTCTGCCTTGATTTATGTTATAGTACAATTTTAGTAATTAATTCAACTGTAGTATCATGTCTTAATTAACCTCGTAATCATATTATTGCGTAGTTTCTATATTCAGTTTAGTCTCAGCTCCAGCTCAGTTTAGTAGCATGTTGTAGTTAAGCACAAAGTATTTAGCTTAACCTTAATTTATATATGAATGTTATATGCGTTTAGTAATGTATGCAAAGTGCTTTATGCACTTTTGGCCTGTGATGCGTTTATATATGCATGTTAGATCCTATTAGGTATATGCTTATGAAGTTTATAAGGCGCGCCAAGTGCTTTATACACTTAATTAGTCAGAATGGTACTTTATGCATTACAATGTATTTAGTACTATAAGTATACCGTTAGTTATGTGATCACATACAGTTGTTCTAGACAAAGTTGGAACTTAGACCTCCTTAGTGGAGAATCGAGCCTTAGAATAGTATATGTTCCAAAATTGGAACTCAGACATCCTGTATGGATGATTAACATGTTTATATGGCTCGTCAGTTATGTATTCAGTCAGTTATGTATTCAGTCAGTATGTGCTTATGCACTCAGCCAGTATAATACTATAAGTACTCAGTCATTATGTGCTTATGCACTCAGCCAGTATAATAATATAAGTACTTAGTCAGTATGTGCTTATGCACTCAGCCAGTATAGTACTATAAGTACTCAGTTAATATGTGTTTATGCACTCAGTCAATATGTGCTTATGCACTCAGCCAATATAGTAATGTAAGTAATCAGTCAGTATGTGCTTATGCACTCAGCCAGTAAAGTACCATAAGTACTTAGTTAGTATGTGCTTAACTCACTCATTATGTGCTTATGTACTCAGTCAGTTATGCACCAAGTATGTGCTTAGTTATGTAGCCGGTTATGCACTCAGTATGCTTATGTACTCGGTCAGTAACATGGTGTATCATGTATTAAATCAGTCAATGTCATGCTTATGCAGTTAGTCAATATTATGATTCATGTAGTCAGAATAGTATATATATATATATATATATATACACTTATTCAACATCATGCTTATGTTCATTTTATGATTTAATACAATTCCGTTATCTCACTAAGTGGTATGTGCTTATTCACACACCTTTATTTGACCTAAAACCCGACCCAAAACTAACCATAAATGCCAAAGATATTGTGTTTTTGTGTTTGTTATTGTGCAGGAATGAATATTTCAAATATGGATAAAAATCAAGGAAAACCGACAAAAACGAGCACGAGAATGGAAAGATTCGAAAGCCGAAGCCGGGGAAGTAAAATAGTCAAAAGAAAAGGTCAAAGTGTCAAAAGGGTCCTTGAAGATTCAAAGAATGTCAGAAAAAATCCTTGGAGCAAACTTTGAAGAATTGGCAACTCTGGTCCCTCTACTTTCAGTAATTGTCATATTTGGCCCCTTGAAGATATTTTGAAGAAAATGACAATTCAAACCCTCCAAGTATTAAAGATGTTCAAGTTTAGCCGTTGGATCAGTTTTGAAGATTTGGCAGAAAAGGTCCCTTGATTTTGCAGATTTACACATTTGGTCCTTATATTTTTACTACACCTAAACCACACATAAGCCCTTAATAAAACCAGCCCTTATATAAATACATAAACCCATATCTTATCCTAGCCCACTTCACCCTTAAAAACCCACAGGCCCAATACCCTTCTAATATAACTCGGCCCTATCCCTATACCCAAGTCAAACCTACCTTAAAACCCGGTCAAACAATATTAAATAACCCTTTCAAAATACCCGCCCCCCAATTATTACCACAACCTAGAATTTACTTGACACCTATAAACCCTAGAATTACTGTACGTCCAAATTACCCAATCCCAAGCAAATTAACCAATGATTGGATGTTCTAGAACCTGCCAGCTGACACTTGATACAAGGAATTACACGTGGACCAATGAGGAGTGACACACGGGATTCACAACCTCATCACACATGATCCAAGGGCCAAGAAGAAAACGCGTGAGGATCAAGGGATGAGATGGAATGAGAAGAAACACACCTGAGCTTCCAGGACCTTCCTAAAAACCCTAGCTCACCTCTCCTCACTCCTATATATAGGACCTTAAATTTCAGATGTTGGTGTGTAGTTTTTAGTAGGTTTATGCTGTCAAATTGTAATTTCAAGTTTTCCTTTAATGTAATCACACTTTTACTTTAATAAAATTCAAGTTCCTTTTAATTCCTTTGAGATTTTAAATTCGTATTAGTTTATTGTTAGTTTTATAATCTGTTTTTATAAGCTTCTTTTACTGTTCTTAAAGCTTCTCAAGCTTATTAAACCATTTCTCATTTCATTTACTTTAACTTGTTTGCCTGAATATCAAAAATACAAAAAANTGCTGTCAAATAGTAATTTCAAGTTTTCCTTTAATGTAATCACACTTTTACTTTAATAAAATTCAAGTTCCTTTTAATTCCTTTGAGATTTTAAATTCGTATTAGTTTATTGTTAGTTTTATAATCTGTTTTTATAAGCTTCTTTTACTGTTCTTAAAGCTTCTCAAGCTTATTAAACCATTTCTCATTTCATTTACTTTAACTTGTTTGCCTGAATATCAAAAATACAAAAAAAAAAAAAAAAAAAAAAAAAAAAAAAAAAAAAAAAAAAAAAAAAAAAAAAAAAAAAAAAAAAAAAAATCTTGAAAATAAAGAAAAATACAAAAATAGTGTTTAAATTCATTTAAATTTGTTCAGATCTGGTTTTTATAAGTATTAATAGTTAAGTTTCATGTTTAAAAGCTTTCTTAAATCAGTTTACTCAAAAACATATTAAAAAAAATGTCAAAGCAAGTCAACTGTAGGGTTAAATCTGATTCAGAAAGGTTCCAAGGTGATTCAGTGGTGTTACTTGGTGGTTTAGCCTATCCAAATATAGGCTACTGAGGAGTATACCCCTACTCAGTAGGGCGTTGCTTTTAGTAAGGTTTATTTTCATTTTTTATCACTTTATTCAGTTCATAGGATAAGATCTGTGTAGTTACTCATTTACTATTTCATTGTTGATGTTTAATGATGTTTAGTGTTATTTGAATGAAATTTGAGCTTTACTTATCATTTGTGGTGTTTTGTGTTACATTTGAGTATTGACTGCATCATTTTGTTAGATCTGAGATAGTAAGATTTAGTGGATAATTGTTGTAGTTTCCTGTTGGTTTGATATCAATAAGTAATAAGTGGCTGTTATTGATCATTGGTTGTGGTTGTTAAAGCTTAAATTCAATAGTTGTAGTGCAAATCAGCAACTACAGGGGTGTTTGGATTAAGTAGTTTTGCTGAGATATAGTGGTGGATTGGTGGATTGAATTGCTTCAGTAGTTTGCTTAGGGTATATTTAGGCTTATTAGTGCATAACACAGTAGGTCATTTCATTGAAAGTCAACATTTGCTTCTAAATTTCTTTACTGAATGAGTTTTTATGAACTGAACTTGCTTGATTGGACATTTGATGCATTGTTTGATTGTGAAAGTGAAATTTGTGCTTAAACTTGATTAATAAACACCTAGCAACAGATATAGAGTGTTGAATTCAGAATATTCATAGTAAGGTTTGAAATTAAAAGTCAGAGTAGTTTATATAGTTGCAGTATAGGTAGTGTTCTGGCACCTGTTTGAGGCTTCAATTAGGCTAGCAATTGGATAGTTGTGATAGGGCTTTTGGTGGATTTAGATACTCAGCAGTGCTATAGACCTTTTGCCCCCATAATATTTTAGTTTCTAGCTTATTAGGACTGCTTAATTAGTGCTTAAAGTAGGGCTTTAAACATTAGTTTTGCTGAATTTTCATTTAAGTTGCATAAGTTCATTCTAGCTTGTACACTGAGCTTGTTGGCTTTATTTGAGCTTATCTTAGTGTGATTTACTGATTTACATGGTCCTGAGCTTTCTTGTTTATACTTGTGCTTATTTGCTCATTTAAAGTGCTTATTTGGACTGCTCATTGCATCATTTGAATTAATCTGAGTAAACATTGGTCTTAATTGAGTGTTTTTGAGCTTATTGGAATACTGAGAACATTTTGTGAAACTTTGATAAGTTTTTGTAGTAAGTACTTATTAATAAGCACTTATTGAAACTGCTTTTCAAGCCATTAAGCACTTTTCTGCTTATTTTTCAAAACTTTTTGTTTCCAGTAGCTTTAAAATAATATTTTAGATTTATTGTAAAAATTCCAGACTTATTTGAAGTGTTTTGCTATTTTTTTTTTCATTTCTATAGTTTTTAAATCACTTTTACTCATCTTTAATTCATAATAAATCAGAAAATACAAAAACGTTTTCATTTTTATTTCAAAAATAGTTTCTAGATTTATCAGATTTTTCAAAAATAGATTTGCATTTTTAGAGTTGTTTTTCCATTTATTAGCATTTTTAAATCATTTAAAAAAGCCCAAAAATAGTTTTTAATTCATAAAAATTAAATAAAAAGTCAAAAAAATCTTTTTGTAAAATTATTTTTGAATATTTAGGATTTTTAGGAATTAATTTTGAAATTTCTAGGTGGCTTTTCCTTAGTTCCACTAATTAAGTGCGTTTTTAAATTTAATTTCGTACGTTTTAATTTTAGATCATGTTTTTAGGATTTGTGTGTTTTTAATTGATCATTTGCTTGATTAGTTGGTTAATTGTTTTCAATTGTTGCATCATCATTGTAGTTTAATCTCATATCTCACTTTTATCGCTTTTCACTACACGATTCCATTCACCTTCACGCGGGACTACGACCTCGGGTTATCCATATTTCTTTCGGATTTCCTTAGAGAATACTTATATACTATATACTATATTGACTTTTGCGAATCAATTTTTGGCGCCGCTGCCAGGGAAGGTTGAAGTGAATTTTGATTTTCGTTTATAAAATCGTGTTTTGAAAACCTTCCTTTTGTAATATTTTCTTATATAAAAGTAAAAATCAAAAATACGAAAAACTTTTCCTAAAGTATTTACAAAATACCAAAAATATAATAAGGAACCTCACTCTCCCTCTTGAGAGGGTTGTAAACCAAATAAATTCGAACGCAAAAAGAGATCGTGAAGTTAAAAGTTATCCGATTACTTTGAGTCTACAACCGAATAACCGGGGAATGCGGAAGTCTTGACATTAAATTGCAGACTGAAGAGAGATCCATTCTTCTCTCCCGCCTCGTTGCGCGTAGTTTTAAAGGAAACGATCACAAAAATATTGTGATATAAAAACAAAAGAAAAAAAAATATTGTGATTTTTAAGTTTTCTTAAATATAAAAAACCAAAAATATTTTCCTTTCAAATTATTTTCCTTCTTCTTTTTACTTTGGTTTCTTTTTAGTGTATGCTCACACGCTCACGTTCGAGATTAATCGATAAATCTCCGACCATACCGACTCAACACTATCGTAGACGTCGTAAACGAGCTAACGTACCCGAGATACGTACTCTTGTTGAAGCACCCATCACCGAGATGGCCGATCAACGTACTATGCAAGAGTTGCTCCAATGTCCCACCGAGGGATATGGAGACGCAATCGTTTTACCACCGATACTTTCCGAAATTTTTTAACTTAAAGCCGGTTTGATTCAACTTGTCACATCAAACCAATTTCATGGTTTTGAGAGGGATGATCCTTACGCACACATCCGTTGGTTCAATAAATTAACTTCGACCATGAAGTTTAAGGATGTCCCTCACGATACTATTAAGTTGAGGTTATTCCCGTTTTCACTCGAGGGGGCAGCCCGGATTTGGCTCGAAAAAGAACCCCCTCGTTCCATCAATACTTGGCAAGAACTCGTCTCGAAATTCGTTAATCATTTCTTTCCTCTGTCTAAAACAACTAATCTTAAGAATGATATAACCAAATTTCAACAACGTTTTAATGAGAACTTTGGTGAGGCATGGGAACGCTTTAAGGATCTTCTTCGAAAATGTCCTCACCACGGTTTCTCCGAATTGCACCAAATTGACACGTTTTATAACGCTTTGACTCAAAACGATCAAGATTCTTTAAAAGCAGCCGCGGTGGCAATATCTTGAATCGTACGCCAAGGGATATTTTAACGATCATCGAGAACAAATCTAAGGTTCCGACTTCTCGTAACAAACCGAATGTTTTGAAAGTGACTTCTTTTACTTCTTCTTCTTCATCGGTCCAATCATCGGAATTGGCCGAACTTACCGATGCTATCCGTTGTATGATGAAAGAGTTTAAGCTTCAGAACCAGAAAGCCGATCCCGTTAAAACCGTTACCGAAAAATGTGTGATTTGTGGTGGACCCCATCCGTATTATGATTGTCAAGCCACCGATGGCCAAGTTTACAATGCTAACATAGCAGCCGCAAACTTCACTCAAAACCAAGGTTTTCGTACTCAAAATAACCAAATGGGGCCACCCGGTTTTCCACCCGTGCAAATTCATCAAAACCGTTATCCTCAAAATAACCAAGGTTACAATCAAAACCGTGGAAACAATTTCAATCAAGCTCAAAATTATCAAGCTCCTCCACCCCAACAAGTTAATCATCAACCACCACAACAAGCTCAACCTTCTCCCGAGCTTTCAAATTATATAAAATCAAACGATGTTAACATGCGAGCTATGCAAAATCAAATCAACAACATGAGGGTTGAACTTAAGAAAGAGATCGACACGACTATGACTCGACAAACAAATAAGCTTAAGGAAATGATGAGTAGTTTTCTTCAAATGAATCAACCTTCGATGTCTAGTTCTCTTCCGAGTAATACTATTGCTAACCCGAGGGGTGATTTGAAAGAAATCACAACTCGAAGTGGTGTTTCATACAATGGACCCACGGCTCCGACTACCTCGTCTTCTCTTCCTCCTAAGGTAGTCGACCATGAGACCAAGGCGACAAAGGACCCGGTGATTCCTACTAATAATGGAAGAACCGAAAACGTCCAACCTCCGGTTGTCCAACCGTCCAAATCCAAAGAAGTTGAGCTTGAAGATGCTCCTAAAGTTGAGATTCCGAAGATTAATCCGAAACTGTCAATTCCTTATCCTTCTCGTCTTAATGATCAAAAGCTCCGCGAGAAAATGAACCACCAAATGGAAAAATTCTTTGAAATATTTCAAGATCTTTGCTTTGATATAAGTCTCGCGGATGCTATTCTTTTGATGCCGAAATTTGCGTCTATGATTAAAAATTTGTTGAATAATAAAGAGAAATTGTTTGAAATGGCTAAAACTCCTTTAAACGAGAATTGCTCGGCAGTTCTCCTTAAGAGGCTTCCCGAAAAGCTTGGAGATCCCGGCAAGTTTCTTATTCCGTGTAATTTTTCGGGGATGGTTCAGTGCTTCGCCATGGCCGATCTTAGTGCTAGCATTAACCTCATGCCTTTATTCGTTTGGAAGAAATTGTCTCTTCCCGAACTAACCCCGACTTGCATGACCCTCGAGCTTGCCGATCTATCTACTTCCCGTCCAGTAGGAATAGCCGAGGATGTCGTCGTCAATGTGGGAAAGTTCCATTTCCCCGCTGATTTTGTGATTGTTGATTTTGATGCCGATCCAAGGGTTCCATTCATTCTCGGGAGAGGTTTCCTAAGGACCGATCGTGCTTTGATTGATGTTCACGACAAAGAGATTACTTTACGCGATGGAAGTGAAGCTGTCACTTTTAATTTGGACAAAACGTCGAGATACTCCTCCAACTATGATGTTGAATCTCTTAACCGTATTTTGATGTTATTGATATTGCCACGGAGGAGTATGCTCAAGAGCTTCTCGGTTTTTCAAACAATGCTTCAAGTGGCAATCCCACTCCTTCTTCTGAACCAACTGTATCTGACTCTTCCCCTTCCCTTACTCTGTTTGAGGGAAGTGATTTCGTCTTGGAAGAGATCAAGGCTTTTCTTTCTAATGATTCTATTTCTCCAGAAATTGATAATTCCGATATTGATCCGGAGGGGGATATTCGTTTGCTTGAAAAATTGTTGAATGAAGATCCGTCATCTTCTCTCCCTCCGGTGGACCTTAAAATCGCCGAAGTTAAAGAAGTTGAGCCGTCTAACGAAAATCCTCCGGAGCTCGAGCTCAAGGGTTTACCTCCTCATCTCGAATACGCTTTCTTGGAAGGGACCGACAAATTTCCCGTTATCTTTTCTAAAGACCTTAAAGATGAGGAGAGGACCCATCTTTTAGATGTGCTTAAGAAGCATAAGAGTGCCATCGCTTGGCAAATTTCCAACATTAAGGGCATAGACCCTCGTTTTTGTACTCATAAGATTTTACTCGAAGATAATTTTAAGCCCGTGATCCAACAACAACGACGGGTTAACCCTAAAATTCATGAAGTTATAAAAAAGGAAGTTATCAAACTCCTTGACGCTGGGATGATTTACCTCATTTCCGATAGCTTATGGGTTAGCCCGGTCCATTGTGTTCCGAACAAAGGTGGAATGACCATAGTGACGAATAAAGATAATGAGCTAATTCCCACACGACTTGTTACGGGATGCATAGTTTGTATCGACTATCGTAAGCTTAATGATGCGACCCAAAAGGACCATTTCCCACTTCCTTTTATGGACCAAATGCTCGAACGTCTAGCGGGAAATGAGTTCTATTGTTTTCTTGATGGTTTTTCCGGTTACTTTCAGATTCCGATCGATCCACAGGATCAAGAAAAGACCACTTTTACTTGCCCTTATGGGACGTTTGCTTATCGACGTATGCCCTTTGGCTTATGTAATGCTCCAGGCACGTTCCAAAGGTGTATGACGGCCATTTTCCAAGACATGATCGAGAAGACTATGGAAGTATTCATGGATGATTTCTCAATCTATGGAGATTCTTTTACCAATTGCCTTTCCCATTTGGAGAATGCTAAAACGGTGTGAAGACACTAATTTGGTTCTCAATTGGGAAAGTGCCACTTCATGGTCAAAGAGGGCATTGTCCTTGGCCATAAGATTTCCAAAGCCGGGATTGAGGTCGATAGAGCAAAAGTCGATGTGATCGCAAAGCTACCTCATCCCACCACCGTTCGAGGAATTCGTAGTTTTCTAGGTCATGCCGGTTTTTATCGACGTTTCATTCAAGATCTTTCTAAGATTGCCCGACCTATGACCCATTTGGTTGAAAAAGATGCTCTGTTCTTCTTCTCTAATGAGTGTGTTGAAGCGTTTGAGATACTTAAGAAGAAATTGACGGAAGCTCCGATTNGCAAAAGTCGATGTGATCGCAAAGCTACCTCATCCCACCACCGTTCGAGGAATTCGTAGTTTTCTAGGTCATGCCGGTTTTTATCGACGTTTCATTCAAGATCTTTCTAAGATTGCCCGACCTATGACCCATTTGGTTGAAAAAGATGCTCTGTTCTTCTTCTCTAATGAGTGTGTTGAAGCGTTTGAGATACTTAAGAAGAAATTGACGGAAGCTCCGATATTAGTTGCCCCCGATTGGGACTTGCCTTTCGAAATTATGTGCGATGCTAGCGATTATGCTATCGGGGCGGTCTTGGGGCAACGCAAGACCAAATACTTTCAACCGATACACTATGCAAGTAAGACTATGACCGATGCTCAATATCATTATATGACTACTGAGAAAGAAATGTTAGCCGTCATTTATGCCTTCGAAAAGTTTCGATCTTATCTCCTCTTGAAAAAATGCATAGTGTATACGGATCACTCGGCCTTGAAATACCTTATGACTAAACAAGATGCTAAACCAAGATTAATGTGGTGGGTTCTCCTTCTTCAAGAATTCAATGTCGAAATTCGTGACAAGAAAGGAGCGGAGAACCTAGCCGCCGACCATCTTTCTAGACTTGAGAATCCCCATCAAAGTGTTCTCGAGAAAAAGAAAATCAATGAATCATTTCCTCTTGAGACACTTGGAAGTTTATCTCATGACCCAAGTACCCCATGGTTCGCCGACTTTACGAATTACCATGCAGGAAACTTCATTCGGAAAGGGATGTCGTCCCAACAAAAAACAAAGCCTTTAAGGACGTTAAGCATTATTTCTGGGACGACCCCTACTTGTTTAAAATATGTGAGGATCAAGTGATCCGGCGGTGCGTTCACGGCAAGGAAGCCGAGGACATACTTATGGCATGCCACAATGGACCCACGGGGGGACATCATGGTGCCAATTACACCGCTAAGAAAGTGTTCGATTCCGGCTTCTATTGGCCGACGATATACCGTGATGCACAAGACTTGGTGAAGTCGTGTGATTCATGCCAACGACAAGGAAAAATTTCACAAAGAGATGAGATGCCGCAAAATGCGATTCAAGTTTGTGAAATCTTTGACGTTTGGGGTATTGATTTTATGGGACCATTCCCGTCTTCTCGAGGGAATAAATATATACTCGTGGCCGTCGATTATTTGTCGAAATGGGTTGAAGCAAAGGCGCTCCCCACCAATGACGCCCGAGTTGTTGTGAAATTTTTGAAGAGTTTATTTTCCCGATTTGGAACTCCTCGTGCTATTATAAGTGATCGCGGTACTCATTTTTGTAACGATCAATTCGCCAAAGTTATGCTTAAGTATGGAGTTACCCATCGTCTTTCTACCGCGTATCACCCGCAAACGAGCGGTCAAGTTGAGGTTTCCAATCGTGGTTTGAAACGTATCTTAGAGAGGACCGTTAATGGTAATCGTGCTTCATGGGCCGATAAGTTAGATGATGCATTATGGGCTTTCCGCACCGCTTACAAAACCCCCATCGGGTGTACTCCTTATAAGTTGGTGTATGGAAAGGCTTGTCACTTGCCCATTGAATTAGAGCACAAGGCCTACTGGGCCTTAAAACATGCTAATTTTGACCTAAAAACCGCGGGTGATCACCGAAAAGTTCAATTGAATGAATTAAACGAACTTAGGGATCAAGCCTACGAGAATTCTTTGATCTACAAAGAGAAAACCAAGAGGATTCATGATGCTAAGATCAAAGACCGCGTTTTCAACGTTGGTGATCGAGTCCTTCTTTTCAATTCTCGATTGAAGATTTTCTCGGGTAAACTCAAAACCCGTTGGTCGGGACCGTTCACCGTTACCCAAGTTTTTCCTTATGGCACCATCGAGTTAGCTCAACCCGATGGTCCCAACTTTAAGGAGAATGGTCATCGTCTCAAACATTACTTCGGAGGGAACATACCTCCCATGGTTGTCCCGGATCTCCAAAATTTCCCCAAGGATAACTAAATTCGGGGATCGAGTCAAGCTACGTGACTCGGTAATCAAAAACAAAGCGATTCGTGGGAGGCAACCCATGCTTATCCATCTATCTCTTTATTTTTATTTTCTAATAAGTAACGTGAGGAGGGGCGACCTCTTCCATTTCTCGTGTTTTCGTGGTTGTTTGTGTATGTTCAGGATTTACCCCGATTTATGAAGATTCTCGTGCTCGTTGTTTCTCTTCTCCACTCGAGTCTCATTCATCATTGCTTCTACGGGAAATCCAAGATATCCTAATCTTATCGACTAACGTTTATCTTTTGGCATAATTAATAAACGGCCTACATTTTTGTTAGGATTACCCTTACCTTTGAAACATTGAGGACAATGTTTACCTTTAGTTTGGGGGGGGGGGTGAATCTTCGATTTAATTTTTGCCTTGCTCTTTTATTTTGGTCGTTTACTCTCGCAACCCCGTTTTTCCAAAAAAAAAATTGAAAAATTTCAAAGAAAAAGTTATGAAAATGATATGAAAAACACAAAAAAATGAGAAATTGAAAAAGTATGCAAAAATTTAATAAGTGTTTTGACACCGTGTTGACTTTCCAGCTGGCGAGAGTAGGAATAAAATTTTGACTTGACCGGGCGTGTTGAGCCCTAGCTTGTTCCCTTAACCAATGATAATCACATAAGCTCGTGCTAGTCTTGTACACAAGGAGCTATAAAACGCGAATTCTTTCTTAAGAATCTGCAAAGTTCCTGTGCTTGACTTTATACATGCGCGGCTTAAAAGCTTTCGCTAGTATTTTACACAAGGAACTAGAAAACGCGAATTCTTTTATTAGAGTTTGCATGTTTCCGTATTTGACTTTACATATGCGTGGCTGATTATCGGCTAAGTATTCGTGGATCTCATTATTTGAGAACTGTTAAAAAAGCGAAGAGCGAGAAATGATAGAGTCTATTTAGAAGTTTGATGCCAAACGTGGAGTAGTTGGTTCTCTTTAAAGCTCATTGAAGGTACTTATGGCCTTTTGCTCCCACAAAATTGTTTCACCCCATACGTGAAATAGTTGGTTCTCTTTAAAGCTCATTGAAGGTACTTATGGCCTTTTGACGAAAATTAGTTCTTTACCTTCTTAAAATAATCTTTGCTTTAAAAATTGGGTACACATCAAGGATACAAGCCAAGAGTGTTGTATAGTGTTATATGTATGAGACTTCGGATTGAGATCGAACCTTGGATCCTTACTTCTAAAGGCAGTAAGGTCTTGGACTTAAACCGTGAAGGTCCGGAGTCTAAAAGTTACTAAAGCAAAAAAGTTATGTATTGAAAAAAAAAATCAATATTGAGATGTATGAATAAGAGCTTAAGTTATTAGACAAGTTGGTGGCGCGTGAGGTGCATGTGAATGATCCTAGATCGGGAACATGAGGTGCACGTGTAGTACTCCTCAACTTAAGTCTATTATGATGTATGATTCCAAAAGTCTTCGTTGTATGTATAAAAAATCCTTGATGTGGACCTCATTTTTAACGCAATGGTTCTTGAGAGAAGATCGAAAACTACTTAGCGTTTTAATTCTTGGTATCTTTATCGGACTAAAAATTATTGAAATGAGAAAATATGAAGCAATACATTTATCTCACAAAAATAAAAAAAATCTAGATAAATTAAGAAAATGGGAGCAAGAGGTTTTCACAAGTAACTTCCATGGGTAGTGTTGGCATCTAATTTCTAAGTAGGCTGTGATCTCGTTTATAAGCTTAGTTTGGGAGCTTGTGAAAAATCAAGGATGACGAATTTTATCCGTATGGTCACTTCTCCATGAGTCGTGTTTCTACTTTTTGACCCTAAAAGTTATTGCAAAATAATGAAAGTCAACATACCGTCACATGAATAAAGTTGAAAAAATACAAAAATAGTAGTGTATAATTAGTATATAAATAAAACGGAATAACGGGGCGTTTTCGGGAATAAATGATTTCGTAATCTCTTTTGAACGCTTTGCTACTTTCCAAAGTTAGTAAAAAGGGATATGAAATTATTTATCTCAAAAGTGTGAAGTGATTACACTGCGTGAGGACACGACAATACCTTAGTCTGGGGGATTTTGGTATGTGCTTATTCACACACCTTTATTTGACCTAAAACCCGACCAAAATGACCAAAAACTAACCATAAATGCCAAAGATATTGTGTTTTTGTGTTTGTGATTGTGCAGGAACAGATATTTCAAATATGGACAAAAATCAAGGAAAACCGACAAAAACAAGCACGAGAATGGAAAGAATCGAAACCCGAAGCCGAGGAAGTCAAATAGTCAAAGGAAAAGGTCAAAGTGTCAAAAGGGTCCTTGAAGATTCAAAGAATGTCAGAAAAAATCCTTGGAGCAAACTTTGAAGAATTGGCAACTATGGTACCTCTACTTTCAGTAATTGTCATATTTGGCCCCTTGAAGATATTTTGAAGAAAATGACAATTCAACCCTCCAAGTATTAAAGATGTTCAAGTTTAGCCCTTGGATCAGTTTTGAAGATTTGGCAGAAAAAGTCCCTTGATTTTGCAGATTTACACATTTGGTCCTTATATTTTTACTACACCTAAACCACACATAAGCCCTTAATAAAACCAGCCCTTATATAAATACATAAACCCATATCTTATCCTAGCCCACTTCACCCTTAAAAACCCACAGGCCCAATACCCTTCTAATATAACCCGGCCCTATCCCTATACCCAAGTCAAACCTACCGTAAAACCCGGTCAAACAATATAAATAACCCTTTCAAAAATACCACCCCCCCCCAATTCTTACCCCAACCCAGAATTTATTGTACACCTATAAACCCTAGAATTACCGTACGTCCAAATTACCCAATCCCAAGCAAATTAACCAATGATTGGATGTTCTAGAACCTGCCAGCTGACACTTGACATAAGGAATTACACGTGGATCAATGCGGAGTGACACACGGGATTCACAACCTCATCACACATGATACAAGGGCCAAGAAGAAAATGCGTGAGGATCAAGGGACGAGATGGAATGAGAAGAAACCCACCTGAGCTTCCAGGACCTTTGATGCGTTCAGATCAACCACTTAACCAAAGGATGGTCAATATAGTCAAACCAAGCATGTGCATCATCTCTGGTGAGTACAGTGTTTTCCCGGGTCGTTATGTCCAAGCGAGGTGGGAATGGTATTCAAAAACAAATTGTGATCGAGTGAAATTGAATGGAAAAGGGGTATGAGTGATTACGCTAAGGAATTATAAGTGAAAACGACTAAACAAAGCAATATAAAGAAACACGTAAAACAAAGACGTCAAAACGTTTAAAAACTTAAAATCGCGTACGATTAAATAAAAATTAACGTAATGTACAAAATAAAACATGAAATGTGGGAAATATAAACCCCACGGGTATGAAAATGACTTTTTTACAATCCTAATAATAAAAGAAAATTTTAGGAAAAAGAAAAATATATTTTAGACTTTTATATTATTTATTATTAATTAAAAACTATTTATAAACTATTAAAACTAATTTAAATTGTAAAAATTACAAGGTGAAAAGTAAAAATTACAAATCTTTTTTCTAAAAATGCTTAGTGATATAAAGAAGCTAGAAAAATGTAAAAGTGCCAAAAAGCTTATAAATAAGCTATAAAATAAGCTGAAAAGCAAATTAAGCTTGAAAAGGAAAATGAGTACTATAAATAAAAGTGGGTGAAAGTTAAACACTAATAATCACCTGGCCCAGATGGTGGTTGGGTCCGGAGTGATTTTGCACCAGGTGACTAAGAGGTCCCTAGTTCGAATCCCACATGTAGCAAAATTTACAAACTAATTTTTTTCTTTGATTTTCCTTTTACCAAACTGATTTAACAACGCAAATAGACAACTTTAACAAAAATAAACTTTTTAAAACACTAAAATAAGCTGTGGCACAGGCTTAATAGCCTAACAGTGCACACAATAAGCTAAAAAGGGATTAAGAACTAGAATAAGCTATTGAACAAGCTACAAACTGAACACAAAAGATCAAATAAGCTATAAGCAAATGAGATTGACCAAGATAAGCTGAAACAACAAGAAAAATAACATTGAAAAGCTTACAATAAGCTAGGATAAGCAAAATCTAAGACTGAGATCCAAACAGTCCAAATGGGCTAATTGTAGGTGATATGTAATAAAATACATACATTTATTACCAGTTTAAACAAATAAAGACCAAAACACTAACAAAATGCCACAAAATTGCGTTTGTGTTTATACATGTGATGGTACGGAATTCGTAATTGGACAAAAATCACGAGGAAACAACAAAACGAGCACGAGTAATGAAGAGTTGACATTAAAAGCATCGAGCCTGAAAATTATTTGACTTAACTGTCAATATCACCTTGAAGTATCACAATATGCCAAGATTGGTCCCTGGAAAATATTTACATATTTGGTCCTTGAATTTCAGACAAGATCTAGCAAAATGTCCTTGGGAATTTTAAGCTGCCAACTCTTAACCTATATTTTCTAACCAAAAACCCAATCCCTTAACCCAATCCCATCCCTTCTTATACTAGCCACTCCCACATAAACCCACAACGACCCAACCAAGTCAACACGAATAATAAAAATATACACATGGGCCCTTTTACCCCCAAATAAACCCGTACATCCCATTTCCCTCATCCCATGACCCTAAATACCCTTCATACCAAAATTACCAAAGTCCCACCACCAATCTAACCCGTATTAAGGGCAATTTAAGGAACAAATCCCTATGCCCCTGACACCACTGACAACCAAAGGCATGACAGCGTGGAAAACTTCTTATTGGTGGGACAGCGTCATTGGCTACAATCTCGAGGAGTACTGACCGGTTCGTGTCACATCCAAGATCAAGGATTACGAAATACTGTTGAGAGATTAAAATCCCATAAATAGGCTTGTACCCGCTCCTGAGACCCAAATAAAGTAACTTGTGGCGGATATAAAATCAGATAAGGCACCGCCAGATCTATCTAGCTCAACTATTGTCTATAAGATGATTATAAATCTGTAGAGGCGTTTTTATAAAGTATGGTCTTAAGCTTCTAAGAAAGAAAAATGCTTCGCAAAAAATCCATTTCTTCTGTAGCCTTTGATAAAGCATTTGTATCCATTCTCTTCCAGTATTTTTTTTGTACCCCCTCCTTATCCTCTCTTGATTGTATGTATGTAGAATTGATTACGGAAAGAATACATCTGGATAACCAAGAAATAAGGAACAGCAATTTGTAATCTGTTGTTTTCTGGAAAAGCCTTTTAATCAAATAAAAAAACTAGTGAATAGATATTTTCGAACGATAAATTCAGATGCTCTAAAGTCTCGAGACTAGCTGTAATAGGATCCCTAGATCTGACGTCATTGTATGCATTTGGAATGTTCTGTTCTGATTAGTATCAGAGCTTTGGGTCAATGACGTACAAAAAGGACAATTTATGATATAGGCCAAGGATTATTCCGTTGGTGAATATTGGGGACGATTAAAGATTGTTATCATAGGTAGTACACTAGTGGGCTAGACGGCTTTGTCAAGTATCAAAAATGCCTGTCCAGGCTAGGTATAACACCCCTAATATCCAACTTCTAATCAAGGCATGACTTTTAAGTTCCTTTCTTGCAGTAAATTTTATCTTCCATTTGCATACTATATGAAACAGTAGTTCAGTTGCTTTTTTTAATTAGGTTTTACATTTTTTTGTTGTGTAGCGATCGAACTTATTTAGTTTTATTGGATACTTTGGGGTTGTTTTTGGTGTTCGAATTACAGAAGACGATAAATTCGCATGGTAAGGTAAATGGATTGTGACTATGTATTATATTAATACTTTTTTGGTTTCATAGTATAGAATTCAAGATGGTGTATATGTATATTCTTAAATGTTACCCCTTTTCCAATAAGTGGCTGTATTAAAATTTTTTTAATTCAAAGTACTACCACAAGTGTTTTTATGAATACTTGTTATGTCTAGTAGATAATCTATCTAATGAATTATATTATTTATCGTAAACAAAGTATGTTTAAAAGTTAATTCTAAGATGTGGTTATATGGGCAGAACCGAATCCTCGCACTTCTTCGCATGTGTATCCTCTATATTTGGCTGGAATGGTTTGAACTAGGGCCAGGGATGTATGTAAATTTATGAATCAGTAATAAAGACAATCGAATCCCCAAAAATCAAGAAAAAAATGAAATTTTAAAAGAAGATTATTTAGAAAAATAAGAATAGAAGATGCCAAAAACTCCTGATACTGGAACTACTTCATCTCACGTTAATCCTTTTATGTCTTATGATATATAGTTTATTTGTGGTTTGTGGTAATTGTATAGTCCTAAGTGTAGTACGATCTTAAGGCTTCTTGGTCAAGCAAAGCTTAATTTAGCACCAGATGCTTTATAACTTATCATTCCTAGTAACTTTTGACCCTACAGATAATTACACTTGCCACCAGTATAACTATTGAATCTCACATGTTATATCAAAAAAACCGTTTAGATGTCATAACACTATTCCATAGTTCCCTACAACCTAAAAACGTAGTCTACAACCCTTTTGGAAAGCTCCTTCATGCCGGTTAAGAATATCTCGTAACTACTTTAAATGTTAGTCTTATGCTAGTCGGTGGACAGTGTGGTTGATCTCTATGTTCTTGTTCCAGTATCCCCTTTCATGGTATCTTATTTGTTACCCCGCTATTGTGCTTCCCCGGAGATTTTTTGAACTGTGAACCTCAGGTTTAATCTCGGAGGCTGGTTATATTAACTAGCTGATTAGCA
>LBNU01010852.1:0-19480 GCA_014162995.1 Artemisia annua | reverse complement strand
AACCATTGATGTTCGCCTATTTAGCTCATACGATTAAAAACACTACATGATTACACTCAATAAACAAAACAGTAGACATACCGTCTAATTGATTTGAACTAGAGTAACCGCCGTTAACCTCTCTACAATTTAGACTTAACCGTTAAAAAATATATTTTATGTGAAAGGTAAATATTACCATAAGATAAATAATATGCAAAAGAACGAACTACCATATGAGTAATATCGGATGCGATGAGGATGCCAAAGAGCAACGAGAGATCCAATAGATGATGAGTGAAGTAAACTTGTTAGCACGCATAAGGAGTATTATTGTTCCCATGGCTATTCCAAAAGGTTATTTTGAGAGGTTAAAGATAAAATGTGCGAGCGTTGTTGACAAAATAGACAATAGATACTTTTGGGATAACAATGATGAATTACGATTTGTGTTTTTGTGTCAAAACGAATTTACTCAAAAATATTCAACACCACTCGAAAGTGAAGAGATAGCAAAACTGATTATAATCTATCTTCGTGAGTGCACAACAGGTAGCGGTGGAGACAAATCTCTTATAGTAATCAACATTTGATATAAGGAAAACAAAGGGATTAAACCTGCAAAAATCTCTCTTGTAAAACTCTCGTGCATAGTGTGATCTTTTTTGTGAGACCTTCCTTTTCCTATAGGGATAGTTGATTTCCCGGGTTCGTACCTCCCAACTAGCGTGTGACCGATGGAAAGCGTTTGCGTGAATAAAGATCGATCGCATATTCACAACTTGATATAGATATTGTTCTGGATCTGTGAATAAGATTGTTTGGTTTTGTGGTATACGACCGGTGGGTTAAATTACAGAACGGAAGTTGGAATCACTTGAAAAATCCTTGAACGAGTAATCCAATAATTAATATAACAACCCTATGGAAGCGGGTAGAAAAAATGCAAAGAGGAAAAGTTAGAGGAAGTCCTAAAATACTTACGAAGAGCATTCATGATTAGGTATTGCATTTCCATCGGGATGTATCATCTCCTTAAAAATACACAATTATACTTTTGCGAAAGCTTATTAAATGTAAGCGTGATATTTTATTCTAATAAATAACAAGCGCTCAACCGCCGCAAGCAAGAAATGTTGCATTCTAAGCTACGCAAGTCCTTAACGCGAACGGAAGCACCTAGACAACCAATTTTTTCTGTTAACGGTATGCTATGTATATTTCAAAAAATAATATTAAAAAAAAATTAAATTAAAATTTTAATTAATAATGTGTAGATTAATTACTTATAAGTTACAAACATATTTATCAACCTAATTAATTCCATTTAAAATGAGATAAATAATAGTAGTATATTTCTGTAAAACGCTTATTTTCTGGTAATTCATTAAATTTATGGTCGTAAAACAAACTAAGATAATTATAGTAATGTTGTGTAAATGTTACTTATGTAACTATTATGTCGTGTTAATAAACGTAGTTTTAAAGCTAATATAGCAACCAACATAAGCAAAACCTTAATATATATATAATGAATTAATTATTCTCGATAACGATATATAAACGCAAGATAAAGACAAGGGCATTTTTGCGTAGTGAGGGTGATAGTGATGTAGGGTGTTATCTTGCTGTTGGAGCCAAGGTGTCCAGAATCTTTCAACAGAACACAATCCTGGACCATTCTGCGGACTTTCTTGCAAAATTTATTATAATTCTGTTTTCTCTTCTTATATACAGACCAATTGGTCTTAAACACCAAACACATCGTTCTCAAGCTTCCCCCGGCCACCACTTTTTACAAAGATGCGCGCCATAAGTTTCGCGTTTATGGTTTTATCATTTGTGCTTAATATGCTTGTACGTTTAGCTTTATTAGTTAATTTTGATTGTTAATTCATATAATTTGTAGTATAAATCCAAATCAAAACAATTTTTCTCTATTCACTTCACTCACACACATTCGTTTTCGACTTATTCGCCGTCAAATCTTCGCTGGGACAACGAACCGAGAAATAGTACTTCACTATGCTCACATCAGTAGGCCAAATATAGCTTATCAAATAAACTCTAAAAGTCAAACTAAGCCCTGAACTGAAAAGCTGGTACTACTAGCTTCCCCAGAAGCCCATAAGCTTATAGAAAAGCTCACTGACAAGCTTACTAGGGGCTTATGGACTACCTTGGGTACACTGATGAATCAGTGTAGCGGTATGAATTTGGCAACCTTGGAGGACTACAAAAAGCACACAAATAAGCAGGTAAATGAAATAAAAGCACATGAAATAAGAGATGGCACAGTGAACTTCTCAAAACATCAAAAAGCTCAGGCAATGGTACACTATAGAACAAATGAGAAGCTCATGAAAAGTGTCTTAAGAGCTCAACACCCCTAGAAAGACTATGCAGTTTTGACTTTTTAAGAAACTTGCTAAGTTGACTAATATGGATTTGATCTATCCTTACTGACTAGATATGCAATAATAAGTAAACATGAGACTGAAATATGCTAATGCAACAATTTATAAGCTAAAATGAGTGATTATGATACTAATTATCCTAACAGTTAACTAAATATGAAAGATTGAACTGCAATTTGACTTTGGTATGAAAAACATGCAAATTTTATGGTCAAAATGTCCTAAATATACCTATCATGAACTATAACAACTAACTGCAACAACCAAAACCTCCTTGATCTCAGTCAATGATCCTGATCCAAACACCCCTTTAACAGTGGGTTTACACTACAACTATGAGATTTACCCTTAAACCTACTGATAAGAGCAGTAGAAGGAAATGCAGTTATGACTAAATAAGAGCAATAGAAGTGACTTTTTAAGCTAAGGTATGTATAAACTAAACATAAGCATCCAAATTACGCAAAATAAGCAGAATAAGCATAGATAAGCTAAAAATTACAATAATTAAGCTATTATAAAGAAGTATGCAGGAAAACTAAAGGAGGACTTACTTGATATGGACTGCAAATGAAGAAAAAAAAAAAAAAAAAAAAAAAAAACCCTTATGAAATAGTGAGATAAGCTCATCTAAGCTATGGCAGAGCTTGATGGGCTTATCCAGAGGATGATTCGAGCTTATACAAGCTTATATCCTCAACTTATTTTATTATTATTTTTTATTTTTAAAAGGATTTTAAGATTTTTTTTGGTTTTTTTTTTATATCAAACTAAATTTGAGCAGAGTGTAAGCTTAGAAAATGTTTATTTAAGCTAATTGAAACTTATAACAACTTAAAAATAAAAGCTTTGTAGATTTTAAGAGCTTAACAATAAGTTAACATAAAACGGATTTGAATAACTTATAAAGGAAACAATAACTTTTATTAATATAAAGAGCAGATTACACTATGAAAACATGAAAATATTACATAGAAACTAAGATTGAACCCTAATTTACTATCTAGCTGCTTACACTAAAACTACTAACTAAAATCTACTACTAAAATCTAATTGCTCCTCTTTTCTCCTTCTTTCTTCATTTATACTCTTCAATAAGGGTCCCTGGTACTTTCCCACTTTAGTTGTGAACCATTGGATGAGTTAGTTTGATCCTGGCCGTTTGTTCCAATATGGCGGGAAAATGGAAGTTGCAATTGGGGCAGTTTAGCTTGTGGTAGGGGACAAGAATTGTACTTATGTGGTGGAAAGGTGAAGGTGTGGAGAGGAGGGGGGACAAAGATGTTGGGAGATGGCAGGGTTTGTTTTGCCTGGTTTTGGAGGGCAACAAAGGAGGAGGAGGAGGGGTTGCCCTGTGTTTTGCGTTTTGTTGACCTGTGCGTATATAACCAAGGGGTGTGGGGTTTGGGCCTAGGGAGGTGATTGGGCCAAAGGGGGTGATGGATTGGGATAGGTTATTTGGTTAATGGGTTGTGGTGTTTGTGGGTTGGGTTTTTATTTAAACATGGCCCGTTTGGTTGTAGATAACAAAAACACAAGGACCATTGTTGTAATTGCTGAAAGTTAGGGGTAGGATTTGCAACTTTGTAATACCTAAAAATTATAAACGTGTAAAATGACCAAAATGCCCCTACATCTAAAAAATCATTAATAAATACCTATACAATACCAAATGAGCCCGAACAAGTTTACAATTAATTATATATGATCTAAAATATCAAAGAAACTAAAATAAAATACGAAAACTATTTTATTGCAACACGAATAATTATTTTGGGCCGTTTCCTTTCTGATTTACAAACAATAAACATAAGTGAGCCCAAGTAAACTTTAGCCCACATGAGTTCCTTGCTTAACTTGGCCCATGTTCGATCCATATTCAAATAAAAGGTACGGGTTGTTTTGTTTCCTGTCATGCGTACGAATCACATAAGAACGATTTTTCTAAACCCTAAGTTCTCTAAAGTAATCGATCTTATCTTCTTCTTGGGCATTAGTCGAGCTTGTTCAAGAGTTTCAAGCTGTGGTGATCTTTATTCTTGCTTCCATTCGATCACACAAGTTTAGGTATCCTCATAAATCCCTTCTTGTTCTTTTAATCTTAAGTTAAAGCAAAAAATGAAACCCTAAATACATGTTACCATTAATGAAATTAAATGCTAAGAAACATAGACATGAATTAAGGGAGATTAGGGCTTAAAGGGATTAAGGTTATGAAGTTTCTGTCCCACCTGCATGCTGTCAGGAATTTGAGTTGTGTTCGAGAGGGTCTATTTTAATGATACCAACGTGTTTTTGGATGATTCTTGAGTCAAAAATCAAGTTCTAGAAAAGTAATTTCTGAATATGTAAGCCGCTTAACTTTTAGAGGTAGGGAAGATTGATTTTTTATTTTTGTGTGATTAAGTGTCAAAACTGTTTTCGGATGCCTGGAAATCAGTAGCTGTTTTTGACTTTTCATTTTCAAACCGTAAGGAGTTAGGAGCTCTCCTTTGACAGGCGTAATATCTGGGTAATGTGTAACTTCCAGGAATTTTGTGGATTTTTCTGAAGGGTCTAGATATGTATCTAAAGTGCAAACTTTCCGGGTGTTTCTGCAGTTCATTTTCTGGAATGGTTTTGGGAAACGATTTTTCAAAGGGTATTTGTACTTGCTAATAAATTCTGGGAAAATTNATGAAACCCTAAATACATGTTACCATTAATGAAATTAAATGCTAAGAAACATAGACATGAATTAAGGGAGATTAGGGCTTAAAGGGATTAAGGTTATGAAGTTTCTGTCCCACCTGCATGCTGTCAGGAATTTGAGTTGTGTTCGAGAGGGTCTATTTTAATGATACCAACGTGTTTTTGGATGATTCTTGAGTCAAAAATCAAGTTCTAGAAAAGTAATTTCTGAATATGTAAGCCGCTTAACTTTTAGAGGTAGGGAAGATTGATTTTTTATTTTTGTGTGATTAAGTGTCAAAACTGTTTTCGGATGCCTGGAAATCAGTAGCTGTTTTTGACTTTTCATTTTCAAACCGTAAGGAGTTAGGAGCTCTCCTTTGACAGGCGTAATATCTGGGTAATGTGTAACTTCCAGGAATTTTGTGGATTTTTCTGAAGGGTCTAGATATGTATCTAAAGTGCAAACTTTCCGGGTGTTTCTGCAGTTCATTTTCTGGAATGGTTTTGGGAAACGATTTTTCAAAGGGTATTTGTACTTGCTAATAAATTCTGGGAAAATTCGTGTGGGTTCTAAAGACATTGAAGTATCTGTGTGGATTTTTGTGAATTTTACTTTTGAGTTCTAATGTGGTTCAAAAATTCGTGAAGTTGTAACCTGATTAGGTTTAAATTCTGAATTTGAGATAACAAGTTAAAAAGGGGTGTAACCTAATTATAATTAAAGTGTAATCATACTAAACTATATCTATTCATTATTAAGATATAAAAAGGGTTAATTAAAAGACCTAAGTACATTTTATCACCTAAAGTTTAGATGAGACATAATTAGTGCGCTTAGAAGGGTGTAATTTATAAACTTATAAAATATGGAACATAATTCGTTAAATATGAGAGTTAAGGGACTACATAGTAAACATGATAACTGTAAGGACTAAATAGTAAAATATGTGAGATATGTAATATTTACACTTTAAACCCTAAACTATTTATAATATGCAAGTTAAGCACTTAACCTAATCATATGTTTAAGGTTACTATTAAGGCAAGTTACTAAAAAGGGAAAGAAGAACTAATATGCAATAAGGAAAAAGTAAATATTTGGGCAAGCTATTAATAACAAATAATAAATGTGTAGATTCCTGGAAAAGGGTGTTATTCGTTCTTTGATCCTTTCTATTTTGTCAGCTTTGCATTTGTCCAAGGTACGGATATTCTGACCTTACTTTTATGGTTTCCTTTGTGATTACAACCTTTGATATGAACCTTCTGACTTGAACTTTCTGATTTGGATCTTTGATATGATAAACTTTGCTATCTGAACCTTTTGATATGACAACTATGCTTTGAACCTTTGTTATGAACCTTATGTTACTTGAGCTTCACTAGGCATGGGGGTTCCATGTCCGTGTCAGGGATGCACCTCTGACATGACTCTAGGGCAGTAGAGTGATGTTCTGCCACGTCCCTTTGATTGGTCTGCATGTGAATGGGTAGGGGCGTATGGATGCATCCTAGATCTGTTTCTGATATGATATTTGTCTGGTGAATGTGGCTGTGTGTGCAATACACGTCCTTCACATTTCTGGGAGCTAGCTACTCCACCCCTATGAGGACACTCCTCATTTTGTCTGATTGTCTGAGAGGTCTCCCCTCTATATGATTATGAAGAGATATGGTTATGATTATAATATGTTTCTGAGCTCATGGTATTATTATGGTTCTTATTATGTTTATACAGGTGACTGTATAGATTCCTTATTTAACCTATACATTTTATTTCCGTATTATCCGTTATACCTATATATGTTTTCTCCAAAATATATCATTTATATTTCAGCATTTTATTTCATCTCATTTTGTTATATCGTTCACTGGGCTTTTTAAGCTCAGCCGCATTTTCTTTTCTCCGCAGTAGGTATTCAAGATAGCTTTTGGGATAGCTTTCTGGGATTGAGAGTAGAGCTGAGTGCAGACTTGACCATAGTCATCTTAGATTGATATTATTTATGTATTTAAGAGATTCATAATTTTTTTTCATTCATTGTTTTCTTTTGGTTATTTTGTAAGACTTCCGCTTTTGTTCTGATATGTATGTTCTGATGTAACACCATAATGTGACACTTCTACCCTTGTCGGGTTGGGGTGTTACAATTTATGGTATCAGAGCCAGGTTAGGTCGGCAGATTTATAAACCGTAGAGCTTAGGCTACGACCTGTGAGTATGAGGCCCTTAGGTTTCGCACCATAGGAGTTATGAAACTACCTGCGAGAACTTGCTTTAGGACTCCCCTATATGAACTTAAGTCATGACCGGTGAGGATTGGGTAGAATAGGACATTGGTTTAAGTAGCCTTGCTTCTGCATCACTCTGATTCGTGCCTCTGCCTTTAGTTAAGCCTGATTAGATCATTCTTTTCGAGATTAGAAAGTTATGCACAACATAAAGTTCAGTAACCAAGTAAGTTTAGAATGCCTTGAGAACTAAATGATTATGCCTCACACCATTTAAGTTTCACTTTCTGATTCTAATCCCCATCTCTAATTGGTTGATAGTCAGTTTGATGTTTTCCAACCATTCGGAAGATTCTTACAACCCTATGCGTTTAACATGTTCTATGAATTCCTCTCCTTATGCTGGGCATATTAAGTTTTCCTTTGACACTATTTGATTTTCCTTAACATTTCCTATTCCTATAAGAAATTTGGTGGTCATTAATTACAGGTATAAGGAGTTGGCCACTTCATTCTGACAATGAAACTAGGTCTACTAATGTTCTCCTTTGGAAGTTTTGTCTCAGGACAATTCTGCGTACAATCGTTAAGTTTATAGTTATGAGAATTTTGGTGAATTTTGGGAAGTATTGGAGCGATTGTTTTTGTACTCTATTCTGATCAGTCTGTTAGATTTCCGTTGCTTTCTGATAAGTTTCATTTCCTATTCGACTCCATTGATGATGATTGTTTCTGATAAGAGACGTATTGTTATAATGATATTAGATTGCTTATTCACGACTTGAGATAAAGTGTGGTCATCATGATGGTATACTCATGTGATGCTGGTATTATGACGGTCGCGAACGTGATAATACTTACGTCATATGACGTACCCTCATTGTGAGCATAGGATATTTCAGGAAGTGTTTGAGAAGCATTAGATTTCTATCAGTTAGATTATCAGCGATTAGTGAGATTTTTAGGGTTCATTCTACCTATGTGTATGCTCTGTCTTCATCGTTAGATATCTGAGTAAACATTGGTCTTAATTGAGTGTTTTTTAGCTTATTGGAATACTGAGAACATTTTGTGAAAGTTTGATAAGTTTTTGTAGTAAGTGCTTATTAATAAGCACTTATTGAAACTACTTTTCAAGCTATTAAGCACTTTTCTGCTTATTTTTCAAAACTTTTTGTTTCCAGTAGCTTTAAAATAATATTTTAGATTTACTGTAAAAATTCCAGATTTATTTGAATTGTTTTGCTTATTTTTTTTTTCATTTTTGTAGTTTTTAAATCACTTTTAGTCATCTTTAATTCATAATAAAACAGAAAATACAAAAATAATTTTCATTTTTATTTCAAAAATAGTTTCTAGATTTATCAGATTTTTCAAAAATAGATTTGCATTTTTAGAGTTGTTTTTCCATTTATTAGCATTTTCAAATCATTTAAAAAAGCCCAAAAATAGTTTTTAATTCATAAAAATTAAATAAAAAGTCAAAAAAATCTTTTTGTAAAATTATTTTTGAATATTTAGGATTTTTAGGAATTAATTTTGAATTTTCTAGGTGCCTTTTCCTTAGTTCCACTAATTAGGTGCGTTTTTAGATTTAATTTTAGATCGCGTTTTTAGGATTTGTGTGTTTTTAATTGATCATTTGCTTGATTAGTTGGTTAATTATTTTTAATTGTTGCATCATCATTGTAGTTTAATCTCATATCTCACTTTTATCACTTTTCACTACACGATATCACGAATCGATTCCCACGATTCCATTCACCTTCACACGGGACTACAACCTCAGGTTATCCGTATTTCTTTCGGGTTTCCTTAGAGAATACTTATATACTATATACTATATTGATTTTTGTGAATCACTAAGTCTTATAGACTTACCATTCTCAGTTTATATTTTTGTAGGTATGCAAGATGAGACCATGTACATGCTAAATGGGGCGTAATGGGTTTAAATGGTGTAGCTCGTGGGTTAGGTAACGAGCTTCTCATTTCCATCATTTGTTATCAGTTTGGAATGCCCCTAAATCAAGAACCAACTTCTTTACCAAGTTTAAAGAGTTATTGTTATGTATTTTGCAAAATTAGTATTTTTTTAAAAAAGGGCGACTGGAATAAGCCCGTATGATGTAGAAAATACGCTTCCGCTATTTTTATCAATGTATGCAGTTTACAGATTTATATATATTAAAAAAAAAAATCTGGGCGTTTCAGTATTGGGTGTGTTGGTTTGGTCCGCCGTGCTAAGGACCCGGTGTCTAGCCTAGTACCGGATAAAGTGTAGGCAACGAAGGTTTGGTCTATCTTGTATGAAAGACCCGGTATCTGGCTTTGTACCGGATAAAGTGTAAGCTGTGGTGTAAAGGCTTCTCTGCCATGCGAAAGGAGTTGGTGTTGTGTAGTGATTACGAACTCTCAAGTAGGTGACTCGGGGAGTGGAGTATGGCAAGGAAGGTGTCTTGTAGCCGAACCGCTATAATACTTCTTTTTAGTTACAACTGTAAAATCATTGACCATGATGTGGTTGACTAACATTTCTAACAGTAGCATTTGGCAACTTCTTTTTAGTTACAACTGTAAAATCATTTATAGAGATTTGGTCGAGTCAAGTTTTGGTTTTG
Organism: Artemisia annua; assembly: GCA_014162995.1. NCBI lineage: Eukaryota > Viridiplantae > Streptophyta > Magnoliopsida > Asterales > Asteraceae > Artemisia > Artemisia annua. The sequence goes on along the minus strand of LBNU01010852.1, from coordinate 9,558 downwards.
CTGTACCAGGTGGCCAGATTCCTTGCTTTTGCCTGGTCGGATCCCATTTCAAAGGATCCGCCGGATCCGCCTCCTCAGAAAGATTCTGGACAGCAGATTGAACAAATTTGGTTGTTTTTTCTTCGCTAGTCGAAGGAATACATTCTGTAAAGCCTACACCAATCTTGTTATTCTTTATTTTCTGAGTATCTATTATTTCATCTAAGCATTTTGTACTAAGTCTAGCGATTTTAGAATCTAGATGATCAATTACTGTTTGGAGATCTACACAAAGTTTGCATTCCAAATTTGCTTCTTTACCTTTTTCAAGCTTCTTTATCTTTTCCTTTATTTCAAAAACTTCATTTTCTAAAAGTCCATTTTTACTTTTTAAATGTTAATTTTTGTTAATGACTTTTGAGGTTAATTTTGCAAACTTTGTTATATTCCAGGTTTAATGATTCATCGTCTAAAGATGAGCTACTATAGTAAGGAGAGTCGGAACATACCTCGTTGGAGTCTTTAGCCATGAGACAAATATCATCTTTCTCCTATTTACTTGAGTGTTTGGGACAATCACTAATGAAGTGATTTGGATCACCGCACTTGAAAGACTTTCGGTCATCCTTTCCCTTTTTCTCTTCCTTGATTCGGAAGCCTTTCTTGTCATCATAAGGTTGTTTCACGGACCTTCCTCTTCTTCTAAAGAACTTCTTGAAGTCCCTTACCGCCATAGCATACTCTTCATCGTCGCTATCCGAGCATGAAGCGTCTTTGTCACTTGACTCCTTTTTGGCCTTTAGAGCTAGTGACTTGTACTTTTCTTTCTTTTCTGTTGAGGCCTCGAAGTCTTTTGCCAACACTACTTCAAAGACCTTGAGGTTGCCAATGAGCTCGTCGAGAGAAAAGATTGTCAAATCCTTTGATTCGTCTATCGCCGTTACCTTTAGTCTCCACTTTGCTGGAAGTGCTCTTAAGAATCTCCTGACATGATTACGCTTGGAAAAGGTTTCACCAAGTGCTTGTAATGAAGTAATAATAGTATTAAATTTAGCAAATGCATTATCAATATTTTCCTCATCCGATATTGAATATTGTTCATATTGTTGGACAAATAAATCAATTTTATTATTTTATACTTGTTTGTTTCCTTTATGAGTGATCACCAAACAATTCCAATATCTTTAACCGTTTTATGCATGAAAATTCTTTTGTGTTCCTTTTTAGGTAAACCGTTGTATAAAACCATTTTTGCCTCGTTATTTTTGGAAAACATTTTCTTTTGTTCATCTTTTAGACTTAAAGAAACGACCTCATTTTTTGTCGTACAGATGCTCTCAAATACCGGCACATAATCCCTATTGACAATAATATTCCAAAGATCAATATCTTTAGATTTCACATATGTTTCAAATCTATTTTCCAATATATAAAACCATTAGCTTCAAAGAGTGGTGGTCTTTGCATAGATTGCCTTTCTTTGTAGTTTTCAAAATCCATCTGATCTAAAAAGTTTTAAAATACAATATACTTAAAAACTTTTTTAGAAAAGCTTGCTCTTGATACCAATTGTAGAACACTAGAAGGGGGGTTGAATAGTTTTTACCGATTTAAATTTAGTTTACAAAAACTTTTAGATCGATAGTATGTGAAACATTTGATGTTGAGATATAGATAATGCAAGTTAGTAGGAAAAGAAATAAATACGATAAAGTTAAGAGAGGAAGAGATAGAACCGTTACACAATGAGTAACCAACTCGAGAGTTCTTAAGCACTATGTCAACAAATTCCGTTAACCGGTGGAGAAGCCTCACAACGTCGCTTACACTTTTTCCGGTACAAAGCTAAATACCGGGTCCTTTACACGGAAGAACCAATCCAACACAACTAACACATCAACTTAATGAATACAATAAAGTGTATCAACAATAAGAAACAACTCGGTGGTCTTGAGAAAAAGCCGAGTAACTTTTCTCTTGAAGATTGGATGACTCGAATGCAAGAAATGTGATCTCGTCTTTTAAGAAAAACCTTGAGAAACATAGGAAGATAACTAAGAGAATGATCATTGGATCTGAGGTTAGATAGATATAAGAATAAGAGAAGAAATATACAAGAATGAGTGAGAAACAAAGAAGAAATGGCTCACTATTTATAGGCAAAATGTTCACTGTTCAAACGGATCTGGTGGATCCCTTTTCCCCAGTGTAAACCCAGTGATCCGGCTAACTGGTTATTCCAGTCCGAATTTTGGGTTACAATTATGGGTTTTGTGTTATAGGGCATGGAATATGGGTCATGGGTACCCAACATGATGTCATGCATGATGCAAAACATACTTTGGGTTATGGATTATGGACTTTGGGTTATGGGTCATGGACTTTGGATCATGGGTCATGGACTTTACCCAAATTGATGTCATGCAAGATGTAATGCACATGGGCCATGAGTTTTGGGTCATGGGTCATCGGTTAAGAATTACTCAACACATTTACTTACAATTACATTATTAGTTTATTACAAAAAAATACATTAGTAACAATTGTAAATAAGTAGTAAAAATAAACATACATGTAATCTTAGATTTGTACTTGAGATAATTTTATGGTTGTTATCGACAAAACTTAAAGTAAGCGAGAAATATATATAAACGTTTTTACGACTTATTTGTATTAAGAACAATATTTCGAAAAAAATCGACAACTCACAACATAACCATAACTATAAACATATCATTACTTGTTCTTGAAGGGATACCAAAAACTCAAAAATGATTATAAGATTAGAAGTTCCAATATGATATACAAATAGATCCATTAATAAGACCCGGAAACACAAAAGTAAACGATTAGACCTCCCAAGATGATACATAAAATTTTATCCTTCTATAAGACATCCGAAGTGGTAACATATATTTCTAGCGGTTTCAATACAGAACAAAGATGAACAATAATCTTGACGCCTAATAGTTCGATATTCACAATAGAAAGCAGAGTTAGAATCAACAAATTTCCATTACTCATGTCAAACCAAAACACGAATTATGATAAAATTCAAACCAAACAAGTGAAAAAAAAACAATCAAGATATAGTCGAAATTTTATTAGCGTGTTACCTTAAAGTATATACGAACATGCAACATTTATTGAATTTTACCTTGTCCCGCCTTGTACTTAAGATTTTGCCTCAACAACATGTTGCAGATCACTAATGAGCTTGATTTTTGGATTTCCCTATAATGGTAGATGATTATGATCATTAGAAAACTACATCAGATGCATACCTAACATTTATAGAATTTTACCTTGTCCCACATTGTAATTAAGATTTTACCTCAACAACATGTTGCATACCACTAGCGGGCTTGATTTTTGAATTTCCCTATAATGGTAGATGATTATTATCATTAAAAAACTACGTCAGATGCATACATGCTGACAATTTTTGTAGTGTATATTAAGAACACACAAACAACAATATATTATCACTCATAAATCTTAATTTTGTCAATTGACATCAAGTAGCCAGTTGGATAGCTCGATACATGTAGGTATGACGTGCTTTTTCAATAATGGATGCGGTCTCAACGCCTTGTAAAGAAACTATAAATACTAAAACTTACAATATGTTAAAAAAGGAATAATAAGATCCATAAAAAAGGATAGCATGTGCAGTCAAACTGAGGCGTTTGAGCAGACCGTGATTGCTCTTACCACAAACAATAAAGCCAACCCTCTCTTGAAGCTACATTAAGTTCCAACGCATTACTTGATCCAACATATGATACTTTTGCCTTCAGATTAACTGGCTTATGGAGTACTAACGACACAAGCAATAACAACATCACATTAACTCTTAACATAAACATATCTTCAACAACATCTACACAAAACATACAGCCAAAAGCAACAACAAACCTAAAAGCATCACCTTCACGAGGGATATTCAATTCACTACATCTGGGACACTACAAATCAATTAATACCTAAAAGCTAAATCTTTAATACAAAAGATTACGCTAAAAATTTATTACCTCTAAAATTTAACACAATATAGATGCAAATATATGTTGCAATTATGTCAGCGCACTCATGACAAATTGCATCGTTTTTTCTGTGATATGGTATTTTAGGGTTTCAGTTTGGAGTGGGAGTTGTTTTAAACTTTTTAAAAAATAGAGGGGATTATTCACAATAACGCTTCATAATTTACAGAATAAAGATTGATAGAGACAGTAATTGATGGATCGTATATGTGCGTCATAGGGTTACAATTTGATTTAAAGCAGAGAAAATTAAAAGCCGGGTTTTAATTTCACAAAGATGTTTAAATTTTCATTGTCATGTCACAGTTGACGTCATAGTTTTCGAAAAGTCGTTAAACTTATCAAAACCGTTTTATATAAGCTCATATTATCAAAACCGTTTTATATAAGCTCATAGATGCAATAATGTACTTTAAAATTAAGCAAAATCTTATTTGAAGTTACACCCAAAAGTAGCTAATTTAAGAAAAAGAAGAGATGCCAAACACACATCCTAGTATCCTCCAACCCTAAACCGTACAAATCGTTGCCAACAACAACTAGGACTACTCCTAATCATAAACTCTTTAAAACCAAAACCGCCCCCAATCAAAAACACATAAAAATATCACAAGGGTTATACGGAGAGAGAGCCTGCACCCAACCCAACCACTCGTGTAGCTCCCTTCCCTTAACTCAAACCCTAAATCATAAATCCTATATATTCTGTCATCATATTTGAAGATCGATAAAAACAAAGGTTAACCTTTTTCACTTTTTAATTATGTATCAAGGTGTTTTTGTTTATTAATTATTAAGTGTTAGGAGGCTTTGTATATTTAATTAATTGTGTTTTGAATGTTTGTATAATAATCGTAGTAGATCCATATGGTTAGGTATTTGAATTTGACGTTATGCCAGTCTATGTTACCTTGTTTGCTAATAGATTGGTTTATGCAATTATTTTCTCAAATCCGATATCGATGCGACTGTTGATATAAACATGCATTTGTTTGTATTTTTAAAGCCATTGGTTTATATTGCTATTCGCTTTTTTGCGGGTTGTTTTATACTTCGAAGGCTGTTGGGTGAACGCTGGTACTGAAATCAATACTGGGCAATGAAATTAGAGCTCGTTAGTTAGGGAAAAAAAACCTATTTTATAGTGAAGGTATTATGCTATAGGTATAAGCTTATTTATAAGGAGGAATTCGAGAAAAGAGATGAATATCGTTAAGATTGTTATGTAATCTTACAGAAAGGGGTTTATTATATTTTGTTTTCTAAATTATGTTACTTATCACTTGCTGTGATGATCTTGTGTTTAAGATTGTTAGAGTTTTAAGTATTTTTTTTCATCTGTACGTTTCTACTTGCATTTGCTTATATGGCCATTGGCTTACTCTTAATATTTAATACTCCAAATGTTGTTAAGTGAAGTAAGTACTAAAATTATGGTGGGATGCGATATATGAATTTGGAGATAACTGATTAGAACAGGTATGTTATAGCAAGAAAATTATGCATTTTTTTTATTATAGGTATAAGGAGAAAACAGGTGCCGTATGTAATCATACATATATGGGTTCATTTAATATCAATTATCGCGAATAACTTTTATTATTATCATGTTCTATTTTTTGATTATAACATTGTTTGTGTTGGGCTTTGGTCATGATCTATGTTATGATATAGAAGAACTAACGTTTATTTTTCTTACATTACCAGATTTGAATTTTATCAACCATGGCTTCTGATGGAGCCGCTGATGCTCTCGGGGTTCGTTACGCCCCACCTGATCCGACCTTACCCGAACCATGGAAGGGTTTGATTGATGGGAGTTCAGGAGCTATGTACTATTGGAATCCCGAAACTAATGTCACTCAATACGAGAGACCTGCTGCTTTGGTGCCACCGGTACCATCAGGCCCACCTCCTGTTCCTTCGGAACCCAAACCCGTGTCGTTACAAGTACAGCCAAATGGCGCTTCTGGTCAACAAGCACATCAAATGTATTCAACCCCTGAACAACAAATGCCACCTCAGCAAGGAAATAACTTGCCTCAGTCATACCAGGGTGCTCATATGGACCAATCACAGGGCTACCAGTATCCACATCAACAACCGATGCATCACATGGGGTATCAGCCAAACATGCCTCAACAGAGGCCACCAAATGTGATGCAGCAGCCGCAGCATTTACAACAGTACCCTCATCAACAAGATCACAGAGCTGCTTATAGCCAGAGAGACGGTGCTCCACTTGCTCAAAATCCTCCTTCAGCTGTTAATTCCGTTCAAACGCCACCTATTGGTCAGCCTGGCCAAGCTGCACTATATGCTGGGCCCCAGTTCAACATGCAACAGCCGTCACCTTATGGTCAAATGCAGCAGAGCGGTGTAGACTATCAGCAACATGGACCAAAGTACCCAAATCAAATGGGTCAGCAGCCAAATGTTCCTCAAGCAGGATCAAAAATGGGCTTTGAAGATAATCCACCCGGAAGAGGCGTGAATGATCACTATTATAATGGTGGGCCTGCAATGGCTCCTAATCAGCCCAAGCTTGCAGCTATCCCAATGGCAAGAACTCAGCCGGTAATTACTGTACTTGTTTGTGTCATGCCATGCTATGTTTATTTAAGTTTAGCTGTAAGCTTATATATTTTTTAACAATACAATGAGATGAGCTTGTGTGAATCTTGGTATAGGTATGTCTTTTTATAGTTCTTATATTTTTGCATACATGTGATTCGGAATGTTGCTGGTTGTTTCAGGATATGAGATCTGGTGGTCATCCACATCAAAATGTTTCACCTAATATCCCTGGTGGACCCCCCTCACATAACATGTATGGACAACCTGGTGGCCCACCGTTTCAGAACAATGCTATGATGAGACCAAATCCAGCAGTCATGGCCTCTGCGGATGCTATGAATTTATCATCATCTGTTGATGTTTACCGTCAGAAACACGACGTAACAGCAACGGTTTGTTTACTGACTTGATATAATATGTGGATGATTATGAAACACGTTGCCTGTTTATTGTAAGAGATATTGGAGAATCCTAATTGAAATTGCTTTCATCAATTTCCATGCTGCAAATGAACATTTTTTTACTGAAATTTGTCAGAGAGATCAGATAGTTCATTAGTTCATTTTCTTTGTTTTTTCACTTAATGTTTAAGCCGCTTTTGGGTACTTCATTTTTATCTGTTACTTACATGTATTTTACTTATCTCGAATTTGATTCCATAGGGTGATAATGTTCCTGCTCCTTTTATGTCATTTGAATCTGCTGGATTTCCCCCAGAGTTATTGAGAGAGGTAAGTTATTCTTCTGGGTTATTAAAAGCTGTTGAACGATATATAGATGTGTGCTGGAAATTTATATATTTGTATCTAGTATGTTTGGCATTTTTTTCTTTTTAATTTTCACTTCTGGGATTAACAAATCTGACTTGTCGCAGGTGCGATATCTGTTCCAGAAACGGAGCACATGTCGTACGCTGCCCTGCTATTCTCATACTTATGGAACATTTATTCTGAGTTAGGCTGCAAATTCTGAAGTTGGGTCGGCCTCTTTTGTCTTAATTGCACCCTTTTGTTGCCTCGAGTTGCTTCAGTAAGCAACTCCATCTATAGGCCTTCATTTACCAAATTTGTTTTTTTTTCCAATCCCGACATCTTTTAAATTGTAGAGATTCCTTTAAACATTCTGAAAAATGCTTAGCAGTTGACCAAAAAGATAGCTACAATCTATAGGGCTTACTAATACTAATATGTTTCTGTTTCAGATACTCGCTGCTGGTTTTGCATCCCCAACACCTATTCAAGCGCAGACATGGCCTATTGCTTTGCAAAATAGGGACATAGTGGCAATTGCAAAAACGGGGTCCGGTAAAACACTGGGATATCTGATTCCTGCTTTCATGCTGCTCAAACGTGTCCGCAATAATCCTCAAAATGGACCAACAGTTGTCGTTTTAGCTCCCACCAGGGAACTTGCTACACAAATACAAGACGAGGCCATCAAGTTTGGACGATCAATCAGAATATCTTGCACAGTGAGGCTTTAATTACTGTTTTTACTTTTACATTTTCATGTCTTGCGTATAGATCAGCTGACGAGCGTGAATATGGTTCAGTGTTTGTATGGTGGCGCTCCTAAGGGTCCGCAATTGAAGGAATTGGAACGAGGAGCCGATATTGTTGTAGCTACTCCTGGTCGACTTAATGACATCCTTGAAATGAGAAAGATTGATTTTCGTCAAGTTTCTCTGCTTGTGCTTGATGAGGCAGATAGGATGCTTGATATGGGGTTTGAACCTCAAATAAGAAAGATTGTCAATGAAATACCGCCTCGCAGGCAAACTCTGATGTACACCGCCACTTGGCCCAAAGAAGTCAGGAAAATAGCTGGTGATCTTCTTGTTAATCCTGTTCAGGTTAACATTGGCAATGCTGATGAACTTGCTGCAAACAAGTCTATTACACAGGTGAATCACAGTTTCATTAGCTTTTTTTTTAGAAAAGAATACTACTCTCTTTTTTATTGCTAGTAGTACCACACTTTGGCAACAATTTAGGCAATATAGAATCCAAAACATAGTAAAAATTATGTTCAGTATTTCATGTCTCACTTTAAATTTTAGGAGCATGAGTTGAAGGGGATAAAAAGAGATAGATAGTGGATTACACTTGTCAATTTTATTTCGGACACGTTATAAACATAATTAGTTCACTTATCTAAAAAAAATTGATAATGTGTACGAAATAAAAAATTGATAATGCTTATAGCTAGTCAAGTTGAATCAGAGGTGGCATGAGCTGAATAAATTGGGTCAAATGGAGCAAACGTTGCTCAATGAGTAGATTTAATACCTAAGTTTTGTTTATAAATCATATTATTCAGAAGTCTATATTACTATTGTTTACACAATATAATATTTATTAACATATTTCACACACTAATCGTTCTAGAAAATATTAAAAGAAGGTTGGATAAAAAAAGTATTTCGTGTCAGCCCAACCTGTTTTTACTCCTACAAAAAAGACATTTTTTACCCTAACCAGTTTGCTGTGCTCACCCATTTTTACAAACTGTACGTCGAGCACATTTAACCCAAAAAAAACCCGTGGGTCTTGTGTTTTCTCTTCTGTTTCTTTTTCTAATCAAAGAGTATCATGCTATTTAAAGTTTCTGCTTCCTGCTGTAAAACAATGATTGTCAAACTGTGTTTAGCTTTCATTATGGTTGGTGTGCTGAAAACTTAGGTGCTGCTAACTAATATGCAGTAGTATCAGAAGACTAGCTTAACACAGAACTGATTCTGATTTTATAGTTTTACGTTTATGATGGTTTGATATTATTGTCTTTGGTAATGTGCCTGAACCGTATTAACAATAAGTCTTCTTTGATGCTGTAGTATGTCGAAGTGATCCCTCATATGCAGAAGCAGAGACGTGTGGAGGAGATTCTCAGATCGGAAGAACGGGGTTCCAAAATTATTATTTTCTGTTCAACTAAAAAGTTGTGTGATCAGCTTACT